>CATNUY010000077.1:1415000-1418878 GCA_951217065.1 Baccha elongata
TATTTTATCTGTCCATATTTCATAATAATAATAATAATTAAACTTAACAAATATTCATATTCTATAAAAAAAAGCTAATTAAAGATATTCATGGCGCGGTGGAAATAGGCTACAGCTCCGTGGCGGTGTCTCTACGGTAAAATGTCGACTTCCTTAATGTAGGGCCCAAACTTGAGGCTAGCTCTGGTGCGCCTTTTGTTAGGGCGTACGGAAATGCGTCCCCATGGCCGGTGTATATAAAACTGGCCGCCCCGTTGATTGCTTCCTCGAATCACTATGCCTTCGAAAGGGTCGAAGGCGGGCGGCTGGCTGCCCATGTTGCTCGGCCCAGTACTTGTGTATACCGGAATGGGTAAAGTAGCACGACTTGGGGCTAGTGTCGTCGTCGGCTGCGTCGAAATGATCGTCGACGTCCTGGGCTGGATATAGCTCTCGGCCGTGACTACACAACGTATTGCGGCAAGGCAAGGTTGTTGCTGGTTTGACAGCTCCTTTCCCCAGGGTTGGTCGCAGCGGACGAGTACTGACGGCTCTGGTGCGTTTGTCGGTGATTTCGGCGCAGAAGGCCCTGCTCCATGCCAGGGTTTTAGCGCTGGAGTGGATGTGGACGGTCCGCGTGCTGGCGGTTTTAACGTCATCCAATTGTTCATGACCTCCTCGCGCTGGGCCCTGATCTTGGACATATACTGCTCCATAGGTGGGGGTGGAAGGATTGATTGAGCCAAATCACGATCGGCGGCAGGCGGTTTCACGTGGCTTATACGCTGACGTGGTTTTAATGTGAAGCTCAGTTTGTCAGTGCGCCGGAGTGTTCCCGGTCTCATCGGTGCGGTGGGTTGTCGAGCGCAAGGATTCATCAACGCGGCTTGCGGATGGTGTCCTCCTCGTTGAGCAGCAGAGGTTTCGCTGGCGGAGGTGTTAGTGTCCTTAGTTGCTTTGGGCCTTGGCCCGCGCTTCAGTCCTGGTTTGGCGGCGGTAATCGGAGGAGCCATTCGCTCTGGTGCCATAAGCCGATGGAAGCGGGTGCTCAGTGCGCGGTCTTTATGTTGCCGAGGGCTAAGGCGCACAGCTGGGCGATTCCTAGGCACATCCTCCGTTGGATAAAGGCTTTCCATGACGGTGTCTTCCTCAGGACGTCCCGACTGTTCAATAGACGGAGGAGGATTAGTCGGTTGCTCCATTGAAGGTTCAATGTTGTCGCTGGTAGGCTGCATAGCAATTATTAATTTATTTTCCGGAATAATTTTATTAGTGATGTCCGGGAGTAGCGGTTTGTGTCTTACGGCGGCGGTCGGTTGCAGACTGATACTGACATTAATATTTTTACGGCGGTCAACTGTATTATATATATTTTTATTTTTATTTTTACTTTTATTTATATTTTCAGGGAGCGGCGGTCTGTGTGTGACGGTGGTTGATTGCGGACTGTGCTGATTAACGACATTCTTAATGTCCTCTGTCTGAGCGGATGCGTTGGTGTTAGTCACAAAGGTTTTAGCTGGTTTGCTAATGCCATCGACGTTTGCACCATCTTGATTGTCCCTTTCAGATCCTAAGGACTTCCTACCGGTCACCGCTTGTCCGTTCATAAAAATCTGGACGTTTGCTCGACTCATTAAGTCCATCCCAATAATGGCATCCTCCTCGAGAGCGGGCAGGTAGGTTACTTCTCCAGCTGTCTCTGTACAACCCACAGAGAACGCTGTACAACCCACAGAGAACGTAGCAGCGAAATGTTCTGTGGTCATGATGGGTTCACCATTAGCTAAGTGAATAGGACGGCTCTGCTCACGCATAGGAAGTCCTAAATCTAGAAGCTTTTGCCGAAGAGCGTGACCCACAACTGATTTTGTGCTTCCAGTGTCTACCAAAGCGTGGTATGTTTCCGTGCCTACATGAATGGGCATGAAGTACCGAGAATCGTGGCCAGGCGGTACGGTTGCGACGGCTACCATATCTTTATGACAAAGGCAGTCCTTTGTCATCCTGCCATCTGTCCCACAAAAGGAGCAGAATAGCCTAAATGGCCTGCGGCAGGTTTCTTTCCGGTGACCCCTTTGCTTGCAATTCCAGCAATGGGTATCCCTGTCGTACGGAATCACTGCTGGCGGGTTTCTGGGGTTTAGAAAAGGGGCTGGCACCTGAGTTGGACGCGAAGATTGCTCATCCCTCTTAATTGCTTCAAACTCCTCAGCCAAATATGTCAATTCGTCCAAGGTAGTGAAATCCCGTCTGCGAATGTAGTACCTATACTCTGGTCGCATGTTGTCGAAAATCCTATCGATATTATCGATGGAGGACATGCGAGGGTGTTGGCGAAGCAGGTACTGAGCTGAGAGAATATAATCCTTTGCCTTCTCCCGGGGTCCTTGACGTTTCTTTAATATTTCTTCCTCTAGCTTGTGTAGGTAGCGGGCTGGTAGGAAGTGGCGAGTGAAGGCCTCTCTAAAACCTTCCCAGCAGACGAAGCTTTCACTTTTAATCCGCAGCCACTATAAAGCACTGCCACGAAAGAGCTCAGGTAAGGTGCGCAACATATCATTAGGCGGTATGTTGTAGCAGTTAGTTAGCTCAGACAATCTTTCCAGAAATTCTAACGGGTTTCCCGAGGAATCGAACCTTAACCCCCACTTTCGGACTGTGTTCATCACCTCTGCCTCATAACTCAGGGTGAGCCGGTGTGACGGCGGCGGGTGCTCATGCCTGGGTTGGTTGAGAGAGGGTGATGTACTGGGCGAGTGAACAGGGTGGTTGATTTGGGAATTCGCTGGGCGGGGATTTACGCTAAGTTTCTCCAAACTAGGAACTTGTAAAGTTGTCTGCGTATAACTGGTTGAAGTAGGGTCTTTATAAGTTATCGGCACAGGCATGGTAGGCACGATGACGGCAGGTTGAGTCTCAAGGGGCAGGGTGTCGTCTAGACGTTTTTCGATCAAACTCTCCCACTTGTTACACAGGTCGTGCGTTGATCCATTGTCCCTCAGCTTTTTGATGTGTTGGCTGAGTCGGTTACGAAGATCCTTCATGTTCCCTTCACTATCTAAACCTTTAGAGCGGAGTGCTTCTTGCAATTCTGTTTTTTTCATAGAGTATATAAAATTTAGATTCCTGAAGATATTATTAGTATCGGCAGCAGCTTGATCTTCAGAATCTGACATGTTGCGGCTGGTTGATGCGGTGACGTTTGATGAAGAACTGATATCAGGAATTTGCTGTCGAAAGTCGGTGGTACCTTTAGAAAATTCTAAAACGGTCGGCGGTAGGAGTTCGGTTGAACCCTCTAAAGGTCCCTGCTCGGGCGCCAAAATGTGATGTTTCTTTTTTGTTTTCCAGCTAAGGTAGGTCAGCGGTCGTCCAGGGTTGCTCAAAGAAAGCAAACGAAAACTTTGATGTCGTTCAGGGCTCAGCAACCATGTCTCCAATCCAGCGCAGCTCAATTTCAATTTTTAATTTGTCGGCACGGGACAGCTTTCCTGCCTCAGAAGAGTGTAAGAGGCACAAATCAAATATAATATTTGCCCCTTAAAGAGCACAGGTGATAAGTAAAAATTGTCCCCGAAGGAACACAAATAAATTTTACTTGCCCTTAAAAAGAGCACAAATATAAGAATAAAAATCGTCCCCAAAGGAACACAAATAACTTCTACTTGCCCTTAAAAAGAGCACAAATATAAGAATAAAAATTGTCCCCAAAGGAACACAAATAACTTCTACTTGCCCTTAAAAAGAGCACAAATATAAGAATAAAAATTGTCCCCGAAGGAACACAAATAACTTCTACTTGCCCTTAAAAAGAGCACAAATATAAGAATAAAAATTGTCCCCAAAGGAACACAAATAACTTCTACTTGCCCTTTTAAAAAGAGCACAAATATAAA
>CATNUY010000078.1:0-102500 GCA_951217065.1 Baccha elongata
AATAATAATAAATAAATAATAAATAATAAATAATAAATAATAAATAATAAATAATAAATAATAAATAATAAATAATAAATAATAAATAATAAATAATAAATAATAAATAAATAATAAATAATAAATAATAAATAATAAATAATAAATAATAAATAATAAATAATAAATAATAAATAATAAATAATAAATAATAAATAATAAATAATAAATAATAAATAATAAATAATAAATAATAAATAATAAATAATAAATAATAAATAATAAATAATAAATAATAAATAATAAATAATAAATAATAAATAATAAATAATAAATAATAAATAATAAATAATAAATAATAAATAATAAATAATAAATAATAAATAATAAATAATAAATAATAAATAATAAATAATAAATAATAAATAATAAATAATAAATAATAAATAATAAATAATAAATAATAAATAATAAATAATAAATAATAAATAATAAATAATAAATAATAAATAATAAATAATAAATAATAAATAATAAATAATAAATAATAAATAATAAATAATAAATAATAAATAATACATAATAAATAATAAATAATAAATAACGAGATGCAATAATGATTCATGTCTGAAACGTTATGCATATCCACTGTGGAAAAAGACCAGGTAGGTAGGTAAGATGGCGGTTTCGCAGAACAACTGTTCCGAAGAAACCCAATTAGCGCGGAAAAGCGCCGTTTTGATACCATAACTCGTTTGACCTACTTTTTGTGATATAGTGGTAGTGACTGTTAAGCTGAGGGGACTAGTTTTTGGTCTGTGCCCGCAGTCACAAGGGAAGAACCTGGCTCACACTGTGTGCTGGGTGGTTCCATTTGGACTGAGAGACGACCAATTAACTTTACACCAGATCTATATGAGGCTAGGCCCTTTCAAAGGCGGTACACCTGCCAGGTGTAAATCCTTGTTTTGATGCTTTCGCCGCAAGATAGAGTAAGTGCTAGTCCGAAAAGCTATTCCTAAAGGTAAGTTCCAGAAACTTAAAAGGTGAAAGTTGAAATGGAAAGTGAGTGAGTGCTTTGAAAAGCTAAGGGGACCAGTTTTTGGTCTGTGCCCGCAGTCACAAGGGAAGAACCTAGCTCACACTGTGTGCTGGGTGGTTCCATTTGGACTGAGAGCCTGCCCAATAACTTTACACTAGATCTATATGAGGCTAAGCCCGTTCAAAGACAGTTTATACCTACCAGGTATTAATCAGTACTCTGATGCTATTGCCAAAGATAGAGTTAGTGCTAGTCCGAATAGCCAGTCCTAAACGAAAGTTCCAAAAACTTCCAAGGTGAAAGTTGAAATAGAGATACTGCTTGGTTTGTTAGAGCCAACTGGTGCTGTTGAGAAAAGCGGTAAAATCATTTATCCTTTTGTTCGACAGCACGTTTAGGTTGTCGAGAAACAGGCTACCAAATGCCTGGAGGCGAGATCTAGCCAGGGCCGGACAGTGGCAGAGGAAATGCTCAATAGTTTTCTTCTCCAGCGGATTTCTACAACTACGGCAGTAGCTGTTAAAAGGTATGCGCAGTTTAGCTGCGTGTTCGCCTATTGGCCAATGGCCAGTGACGATTGCAACGACCCTGGCCGTGTCTAATCTGTTTCGTTTTATTAAATCATTCGATATGTTTTTGTCATAGGTTGGCCATATCTTTCTAGTTATTTTACAGGTTGCCAAACCTTGCCACCTCTTTGTTGATTCTGAAAGGAAATGGTCATATTTTCTGCCCTTCACGAAGCCCAGTGGAAGATCTACTGATTCCGCCTGAGAGACGAGAAGGGCTGATCCTTGCCTAGCAAGATCATCTGCTCGCTCATTGCCTTGGATGTCGCTATGGCCTGGGACCCATACGAGAGAAATTTTTATACTATCACTGTAACCTGAGAGCTCTGCTCTGCATTGAACTATCTTTGAAGACACCAGGCAGCTGTTAATTGCCTTAATTGCAGCTTGGCTATCTACACAAATGGCTACATTGTGAATATTATGGTTAGATATTGTTTTTTGTTTGAGTATCCTACAGGCTTCCTTAATAGCAAGCACTTCAGCTTGAAATATGCTGGCAGCGTCGGGCAGGCGGAACGATTGACTAATTTTAAGTTTGTCGGAGTAAACACCCGCCCCAACTCCGTCAACCATCTTTGAGCCGTCAGTGAAAATTGTGGTGTCATATTCATTTGTCACCGTATCGTTTTTCCATTCGTCTCTGGCAGGAAAAAGCACATTGAAACTTTTATCAAAGTCAAGACAAGGGTATTGGTAGTCAATATGGACTGAGCGAAGATCTATCGGCAACAGTTTTAAAATTTGTCCATGACCATAGGGTCTTTCTGCCCAACAGCTTGCTTCTTTAAGCCTGGTTGTACTGCAGGATACCATGTATTTGATGTGAAGGTCTAGAGGCAAAAGATTAAGAATAACGCTTAAGGCATCGGTTGGGCAAGATCTAATTGCACCTGTGGAACCTATGCTGGCTGTTCTTTGAATCTTTTTCAGTTTGTCTATATTATATTTTTTACTTAGGGCTGGCCACCATACGATCGATCCGTATGTTAGAATTGGACGAACTACAGCTGTGTAAGTCCATAAAATCATTTTAGGCTTCAGACCCCATTTTTTCCCGAAAGTTTTACTACATGCATAGAAGGCTATACTTGCTTTCTTCACACGTTCTTCGATATTGATTTTCCAGCTAAGCTTAGGGTCCAGAATAACTCCTAGGTATTTAGCTTTTGTTGATAGAGAAAGAGTGTGACCGTTCAACTGGGGTAGGGTGAAGGGGGGAATTTTAGTCCTAGTGGTGAAGAGCATCAATTCGGTTTTATTTGGATTGACACCTAGTCCACAACTAGTAGCCCAGATGTCAACTCTTTTCAAGGCAGTTTCCATGATATCACTTATCACTGTAGGAAACGCCCCTGATGTCATAACCACCAGGTCATCCGCATACGCCACCGCCTTTACACCACAGTTGTCCAATTCACAAAGGATTGTGTCCATGACAAGCAACCATAGTAAGTGGGATAGAACTCCTCCCTGAGGTGTACCCCTATCTACGAGTTTAATAATGTGGTCATAACTCAACGTTGCTTGAATGATTCTTGATCTTAACATGGATAAAATCCATTTTGTAATGTAAGCATCGACGCCGAACTTGACAAGAGATCCCTGAATCGAATTAGCAAGAACGTTATTGAAAGCTCCCTCGACGTCAAGGAAGGTTGCAAGGGTATATTCTTTATATTGAATTGTTTTTTCAATGGTGCGCACCACCTCGTGAAGAGCCGTTTCCGTGGACCTTCCCTTAAGGTAGGCGTGTTGTGATTTGGAAAGAGGATTTCTATCTAAAATCCCTCTAATGTATATGTCAATTATTCTTTCCAGTGTTTTCATGACGAAGGAAGTGAGGCTGATGGGCCTAAAGTCTTTTGGGGCTTCGTGTCCCCGTCTCCCCACCTTCGGAATGAAAATAACTTTAACTTGTCTCCACGACTTGGAGACGTAGTCAAACCGGAAGCAATTTGTGAAGAATACTTCTAACCAGGGTACAGCCGTGTTATGCAACTTCTGTAGCATTATGGGAATAATGCCATCTACACCTGGGGTGGAATCGCGTAAGATGATAGATGATTGTCACATTTTTGATCATCACTTGTGATAAAATTGATTTTTCCGTCTGCGTAAGGTGATCACATCCACCAATTCAACTCAATTCAACTTTGTTCAATTTGTCAGTGACATATGTGAAAAACATTGTTGCCATAGTCATATTTTCAAGTAAATTCATTGAAATTGTTAATTTTTAAGTGAATAAATGCAATAATTCTAAATTTAACCATTTATTTTCGATTGTTGTATACTCATATGGTAAAAGAAATATTGTTTTTGATGATTTGGTGACTAAAATTGAAAAAAAGTTGAAAATTTTATAATGTTTTGTATGCGTGTGGTAACTCTAGTCACATTGCCACAAAAATGAAAATGAAACGTCAATTTCAAGAGAAGGTGACTATCACAATATTTTGGTGATTGGTTTTTAGCTGTCACTGTGATGATCACCTTACGCAGACAGAAAGTGCAGATTTTGACTATCACTTATCACAAATCACCTTAGCCGATTCCACCCCTGGAGATTTGTATGGGGAGAAGCTATTAATAGACCAGGAAATCTTTTCCTTGGTTATAATACCATGAATATTTTCTAAGTGTTCTGACTGAGCACTAAGGGCATTGTCTGTTACTAGGCTGTAATCCTTACAGCCTGGGAAATGGGTTGTCATTAAAGCCTCTAGAGATTCGGCTGAATCCACTGTCCAAGTACCATCCTCCTTTTTGAGGAGAGATGGACATGAGTGTTGTTTTGACAGTATTTTGCCTAGCCTAGCAGAGTCTTTTATATTTTCAATTGATTCACAGTATTCTTTCCAAGCCAGCCTTTTGGCTGAGGATACCGCTTTTTTGTAATCTTTGAGGCAGTCCTTGTACGGTTGCCATTGTTTGCTAACGTAGCAGATATTGAAGGTCTTTCTTGTAATCTTCCTAAGATTTGAGAGATCTTCATTCCACCATGGAGGGAAAGTTTTTTTACTGTACCTAACTGGACAGGAAGCTTTGAATGCTACATTCAGAGCCGTTTCAAAAGTGCTTACTTTCGCCTCCAGTTCTTCTACAGAATCTAAAACAAGATTCGGTACAGTTCTTAATTTGGAACTTACAACTTGACTGAATTTGTTCCAGTCGGTTTTTTTGGGGTTTCTAAACGGGACAGGGGGCTTAGTGTTAAGACCTAATTCGTAAAGTATATACCTGTGATCGGAGAATGATCTCAGTGTAGATACTTTCCAGTTTTCCAACCTGACCTGGGAAAAAGACCAATTAAAGGATATTTTTTTCATATTTATTTTGAAAATTTTTAAGCCTCCGAACATGCGTTGTGTCACATTTTCCCCATGTCGGTGAATCATTAAAAATAAAGAGCCAGTATGGGAATAATGGGAATAGGAATATTTCACATTTCACCACATGAAGTCAAATAACCATTCTTGTACACAACTATCGAAAACCTCTACATAATGCTATTGTCTGAGCCTGCATGCCTGCCGGCGGCTCCGCGCAGCTCGAGGAATAATAAGGCCAGCATTTTAAGAAGCGGAAAGAATGCAGTTTAAAGACGTCAGGAAATTTCCTGGAGTTATGATCTTAAGCTAAACTTAATCTAAAGAGAACACCAAAGAACTCTGTTTTTCGTTTCGAGAGTAAAATTTTCCGAAAACGAATATTTTTTAGTCTCTATTTCTAAAGTGGAATGAAATCTACTACTCTCGGAATGATAATTCCTTAAATTTAATTTTCGTACCTGGTAACTGGTTTCCGAATGTCAAAATCATTCAAATACGGAAAATTTGTTTCTACAACAAATGTGATAACGGAGCGACCGAGGAATGTCATAAAACGTAAGTTTTTTTTAGAAAAAATTAGTTTCATTAATATTTTAAGTAAATGAAATGAATTTACAGGGAATCTTCAAGCAAAAATGTTCATATCAAACAAAAACAATTTGAGATGTTATACGAATTTATGTGCTTGCATTCCGATTTGGCCAAGGGTCCATTGAAACACCATGACGCTGAACAATTATCCAATTACTTATGGAAAATGCTTTCGGCAGAATTGATCGCAGAAAGACCACTGATGCAGGATGTAACCGGCTGGAAAAAGGTAAATATAAGTTATATATAGTTATAAGTAAATATATGTAACTATTGTTAATATTATAAAAAATCAAAAATATTTGTATGTATAAGCAGATCATAAGGCCTATATAAATTGAGAAAAAACAAAATAAAAATGTCTGGGTCTGGTGGTGGACCTTCAAAGCGATGCTCCTTCACGGATTTAGAGGAGCTTGTGATTAATTTGCTTAAAACTGACGAGTCTGTAAGCGGTATTCTTCAGCTCGTGTTTTCGGTGTTGACGCAGGTGTTCCCACTGAAGCTGGTGATGATGAACCAGCAATAAGAAATGTATAATTTGTTCCAGAACCTGAAGCTCGCAGGTCTTTAAACATTTCTTCAAGTTCTACAGCTCGCTCACCTCGAAACAAAGAAAATCTTTTGAAAAAGCAAGTAGATAATCAAATTGTATATCGAAAAAAATCCTAAAGGATGTTTAAAGAAATTAACTAAAATTTAAAAACCATTTCAAAATACAAAAAAAAAATCATACGACTTAAAAAAAAATAAAATGCACGACTGGGTCGCACGAACTTGGTCTTGTAGCAAAATATGGGACTAAAAAAATTTTAATTTATTAAATTCTGAAGAAAGTTTGAAATATATAAAAAAATGGCCTTATGTGCATTTTTAGCCAAAAACCTGAAATGCAGTTATATTAAGGCTACAGCAAATATAACGTACAGCAAGTTTTATCAAAATCGTTAAAAGCAATTTTGAGAAAATTTGGGAAAACTAAAACCGTTCTATGGCAGGTACCCGTTATAGCCGGGTTAAAACAAAAATTTGAATTTCTCCTCTAGGGAATCACCAAAAAGTGCTCTACATACGAAATTTTAACTAAATCCTTCAAACCGTTTAGGCTGTAGGACGGTGCACATCAGATACCACACATCCGCACATAAGCACATCCGCAAAGACAGACAGACCGACGGACGGCATTACAAAAACAACTTTTTATGCTTCTCTAGTACCGTAATGTCAGGTTTGATTAAAACCACGATTTTTTTTTACACGAAACCAATACTTGCCCTATTGAGTCTATAAAATAAACAAAATTTTTTTAAATAATTATTCAGACCCGAAACTTTGCTATCATATAATTTTCGCGATTAAATTTAAAATAAAACTAAAACTATAGAACGGAATTTTTTAGTTGTACCATTGAGTTTAAACACATATAGAAATCATGTGTAAGTTTTAAACTTTGCTCGTAGGATGTCCATACTATCGACTTGTTTTTTGTTTACTCTTATAGCAATTATTCATGAGTTAAAATGCAAGATAAATAAAGAAAAACAAATAAAAATGTATGCTGACATTTTTTTTCGATTCAGTTCAAATATTTTTCGTTACAGAGAACTAAGGAAATAATAATTACTCGATATGCCCATTTAGCGACATCTACTTCGGTGAGTTTGAAAGCATCTTGATTCCTTTATGTGTATGAATATAAACTCAATGGTTGTACCAACAACTAATGAACTAATTTTTAATTTTATAAATTAACTGCAAAATGTTCCTAGTTTTGGATAAAACGCATTTTTATTAATAATATTCATAAATGATGTTTTTTTCTTTATTACATAATGTTTACTGGTTTTGTAAATTGTTTTTGATCTGTTCTCTGATTCTCTTAGAAATGTTTGAGTAGATCACATTATCTACTTGTTGTTGCTGTTCATTTTGATCCTGTTCAAATTCTTCGGAAGGTAACGCAACATTTTGTTCCAAACATATATTATAGAGAGCACAAAAAACATTCATAATTTGTACAATATCATAATTTGTACAATGACATCTAAATCTGCCTTTCGTACCCCGAAAACTCTTTCAATTAAAGATCTTGCTTTAGAGAACTTTTTATTGAAATAGCACTTCTTTTTTTGGAGCGCTTCAAAATGGGGTCACCTTTAAATAACAAGTGAAAGTAAAAAAATATAGTAATTTTATTGACAAATGAATATATAAAGGACATCCGCCACTCTCCATACATATTAGGGCCCTTTTTATTTTAGCCGGCCACCGAAAACCAAGTCGATATTCTGATAGACCGTATTAAAATGAACATTTTATATAATACAAATTCCTAAGTCGATTGGCTCAGGAGATTAATTAATTAATTAATTTTCAAACTGAAAATTTTGAAAAAAAAAAAAAAAAAAAAAAATTGTTTTAGCTATTTTTTTCAAAATTTTAAATAATTAAGTACTACTTTTGTTTTCAAAATTCAATACTCTAATTACTTTTTGGTCAAAATCAGAAAACCAGATACATACTTAAATGTCTTGTACTTCCTAAGAAAATTGAAAATAACTAAAACCACCTTTTCTAAGAAAATCCATTTTTTTAGTTGGTCAGAAAACAATATAACCCAATTTGGGGTAAGGATTTCAAGAGAAATCGAGGAAAAAGGTTTAATCCTGTAATTTTTGTATTTTATTGTATAATTGTACAATTAAGTATATTTGAAAAAATAAATTACATAAAAGTCCAGTCATGTACGAACAAAACAAGATGATTTTTTTAGAAGAGGTGGTTTTTTTTATTTTCAATTTTCTGAGAAAGTACAAATAATTTAAATATCTGGTTTTCTGATTTTGACCAAAAACTAATTAGATTATTGAATTTTGAGAACAAAATTAGTACTAAAAATAAAAGAGATTTATGGCTTTTCAAAAAGGTATAACAAGGCATTTTATTTATTACCGTTATTTTTTATTATTTTTTTCTGCTTTAAGACTATTTTTGGAAAATTGTCCCTCCCGGAAAAACGGGGGATGATAGACCTCCTCCTGTACAGTTTTTTTTTGTCTTCAACTTACCTTCTTTTTCCAACTATTTTTGTTTGTATTTTATTTGAATCACTTTTTATATGTGTTTTTATATGGATTTATGAGATACTTTGAGGTTGAATATCTCCTCAGCCAATCGACATAGGACCATTGTATATACATTTCTATAGTAAATTCATGCTGAATAATCGCTGCCTGGCCATCTTAAGAAACTTGTGAATAACACATTTTTAGGTTCGTGCATTTACTAGTTGTCTATTCTGTTACCCTGACAACAGTCGTAAACAAATATTTTTTTACGACTCTTGTCAAGGAAATATGGATTTTAGAGCCAATAAAATACATTTAATATTATTAATTTGTTTCGTAGACGACTATTGTTAGGGTAACAGAATAGACACTTAGTAAATGCAAGAACCTGCAAATGTTCGGTTAACAAATTTCTTTAGATGGCGCTGCTCCATGATTGTACTATAGAAATTTATATACAATGATAGAACTTTGGTGTAGTAATGTAAAATGTTCATTTTAACAAGATCTATCAGAATTACGGTGGCCAGCTAAAATAAAAAGGGCCTAAATTGGCGGATGTCCTTTGGTAGCACACACGAAAGGAAAAAAGGGCACCATGAAAACACTATCAAGAAATATTGTTTGCAGATTTGCCAAGAATCCAAGATGACTTATCTCTGTTTTCGTAATTTTGAATTCAATGTTGACGTTCATTTGAGAGACTCATTTGAGAGACTCCAAACAATCATAAGCATTTACTGCCCGTATAAACATTTCATAATCACATAGCTATGTAGGTATAATTTATAAGAGCACTTTAATTCTGTAAAAGTATGACAGAATGTATTTTCCTTACCACCATTCCATTAATACTATGCTTTAGTTTTCTACTGAAGTACAAATGCTCGTTCCTTTTCGGCCTTATCATCTGAATGTGTGTTCCGTCCACAACACCGATAACTCCTGGAATTCTTGACTTTGAGAATAAATGCTGTTTAGCTTCGCGCCGTTTTATTTCATTTGATCTAAAATTAATGTGTTTTAAACACAAAACTTTTTCTATTGAGCTGCAGACTTCTGCAATAGAACTTGATATTGTTTGTTGTGCCATTTCAATGGAAAAGTCGTGTCCTATTTGGTTCTGATAGCCTCCTTGTCCTAAAAAACTTTTCAAGGTCACAGCTAGCTTTAAGATGACTAGAATTGCAGGAAAGTTCGTTTGGATGGCATTAAAGACGTATAAAAAAGCGTTATGTACAATGCTAAAATAATAAACAATCGTGAAATGAATCTTTGCAACAAACCGAAATTGTACCTTGCTTTTATCACACATTCCCATCATACTTGATTTGCCGCTTATAATTTAGCGTTCAAATCCCTCTTCATTATTTTCTGCATTCATCCAAAGTGCAACCGAATCCATTTTCTTGCTTAAAATATATAATTTTTTTCTTCAAAAATATTAATTATGTATATCTTTATTATTATTATTATTATTATTATCTTAATTGTTTTTTTTTTTTTAGAAGAACACAAACTTAAAGTTAAAAAGATATACAAGCATGGCCCTAAGCCGTCTGCCGGTTAATTAAATATATTCCTATATAATCTGAGAGAAAATGTATACAAAAAGATTTATGCACAAATAGAAATTGAAAAGCAGAAAAAAAATAAATTAAGCATAATCTAGAACAAAGAAGGACTAAAATGTATATGCTTTTAGTTTAGCGAAAACGAAATTAATAAAGTAAATAACAATATTGATTCATATTTTTAAGACATAAGTTTGGCTTTATTTTACATTTAATAAATTAGGTTTACCTGAAACAAAACAGAATATGGAAGCAGTTAAAGACTAAAAATATCAACTGGTATCGCGGGCTTTTAGTTTAGCTAAAACGAAATTAAATTGAAACAGGCTTTTAGTTTAGCTAAAACAAAATTAGATTAAGTTTTATTTTCAAAAATCAGGCTTTTAGTTTAGCTAAAACAAAATTAAGTCAGATTCTATCTTCATAGGTATGTACCTAAAATAGATTCACGTATGTATTTCTATACTCAACCGAATGTGAGATAAGCCGAATAAGCAGCTTCCAACCACTCTCTCCGTTCAGAACACTTAAACACTCCTCTAGCGATAGATAACTCTTGTTGAAGTATAGTCGCCGAATTTCTTGTAAGATGGGACAAATTGCCAAAAAGTGGAAGATGTTTTCAATTTGATTCAGATTACACAATGTGCAGTGGGGACTAATATCATTTCTGTGAGGCCTATAATTGAGCTCTAGCATTTCTGTGCGAGCTTTTAAAATCAAACTCATCTCCCAAACAGTAAAATAACCTCTAAAGTAATTGGCTTCTACCAAACAGAGATTAAGTTTGCTATATATTGTTCTCGACACAGACTCCCTCGCCCTATCGTTAAGAGCCAGAAATACTTGCTCATCGAGAGTAGAAATGCAATCATAGAATGCAGTTCTCCACGAATCTAGATCTTCCACACAAAAAGTCAGAGGATAGTTTTGTGTCGAGGATAATTCATACCAATCTTTAAAAGGAATATATCGACATCTTAATGACACTAAAAGAATTCTTTTCTGCAGATTGGTGTTCGGCCTTTGCATGACTTTGATGATATAGTCTGCGTTAGCTTTAAGGTTCCTAATATACATTGGAGGCAATCCCGGTTCGACGTGTATCTTTGGATAGATTCAATTTCTTCCAGTTGTTTGTACCCATAAACTTCATTACCATAGCAAAAGCAGCTTCTAACGGTTGCATCAAACACCCTGAATTTTGAAGCCGGGTCTATACTTTAGTTGTTGAAGAAATTTGACCACATACAATTAATTGCTGCCTTTGCTAAAGCTAGTTTATCTTTTATGTGCGCTCTCAGATTTAAATTGTGTGTTATTATATATCCTAAGTATTTGTACTCAGTCACAACTTCTAAATTGGAGCCACTGAGGGTCCACGTACGGTCATTTCGAACTAAGGTTCTGAGATCTAGAAACCATTATTTTAGACTTAGATGTATTTATTTTGAGGTCCTAGATAACACAGTACTGTTTCAGCTTGTTTATTTGGAGCTGAAGTGTTACCGCGTTATCAGTTAAAACAACAAGGTCATCCGCATAAAGCAAAACTTTGATTTGTAGATCACAAGTAACACCTCCAGGGATATGATCTTCAATGTCATTTATAAATAGCGAATATATAAGAGGACTTAAAATGCAGCCCTGTTGGACACCGGCATCACATCTTAACTGTTTGGACTGGTTACTACCGTTAGATACACAAACAGTCGTATTTGTAAGAAGCTGGTCATAAGTTTTTATGAATTTAGTCGATACTCCTATAGCTGCGAGCTTAAATAATAACGATCTCCTATTAACGGTATCAAAAGCTGCCTTAAAATCTACAAAAAATGCATACAGATTCGATTTTTTCTCTGTGAAACGTCTAGCTACACTAGTAAGAGTAAAGATCTGGTCGATTGTCGAGAGATTAGCTCGGAATCCAGCCTGAAAGCAGCTTATTTTGTTATTTCGTTCCACCCAGTTAACAAGCCTGAAGAAAAGAATTTGGGTAAAAAGTTTTCGAAAAGAACTGAGAACAAAAATTCCTCTATAATTATTGGGAAGATTAGGGTCATCCTTTTTAAGAATCGCAGATATCATTGAAGGCCTAAAAATATCTGGATAAGTTTCCTCATCGAACATTTTATTGAACAGAATCAAAATGTGTTCCAAAAACTGGGAAGTCACATTCTTATAGAACTCAGATGGAATGCCATCTGTCCCGGAAGCATTATGGTTTTTTCAATTTTTTGAGCGCAGCAAGAAGTTCTAACATTGAGAAAGGAGCATCCAATTCCTCATTATATATCAATGGAAGAGCAAAGCTTATTATTATTCCAAAAAACTTTTGAATCTCTGCATTCAAGTAAATTCAATGCAGATTTTCTTAGAAAAAGTTCCTTTTTTTTTTGCATAATTCTTTGAAAGCATTATTTGCTTGCAGATACAGTGATTTAAGGGCTTCATTAGTTGTATTTCTTAAAAGTTTGAGCAACATAAAAGATCTTTCTCTACTTTTTCTACATTGCTCATCATACCAACTACATTTAAAAGTATAACGATCATTGTTTGGGCGGTTGACTGCAGATTGTCTTATAGTTTGTAGAACTAAATTTGTTGTTTCGTTTACTGTACTTATAGCTTGATTTGAGAAGTTCACTGCATGCTCATTTAGATTTCTTCTATAAATATCTGATTTTTTGTTGTTGACATTTTCAGTTTGAGGTCGGATATTACTTTCATGAGTTTCAAAAACACACGACAAAAAGATGGGTAGGTGCGTTGAATAATTAGCCGGAAGTACTTCAAAATTATTGAAAACTTGAAACCACTCCCCCTTTGCAACACAAACGTTAATAACAGAACATACCTGAGCCGATATAAATGCAAAATTACCGATACTATCACTCCTTGAACAACCATTTAAAACGAAAAACCCAAAGTCCACTATCAAATCCATCAAACCTTTTCCGTTTGCATTAATGCACTCATCTTATTAGCTTCTCTTGGCTAAAAAATGTTCACAACTTATAAAAGGAGAGTTCTGGAAGTCACCTATTCGGCTGTTTAAGTCCCCAATTATTAAAATATTTTCATTATTTTGACTTAGAGAAAATTTTGAAGTTCCTCAAAATCAGAACTCCATCCACTAAAATTAAGATAAATAGGTACTATAATAAAGTGTTTCGCGTTTATGATAAAATCTAATATAATTTTGCTTCCATTAGTTTTAAAAGATAGATTTTTGAAAATGTTAATTTTTATCCCACATAGGATGCCCCAGCGGTGGCTGGGGCCATCGACCAAGTCTACTATTTCTAATAGCCGGTATCCATTTCAAATTAAAACCTTCAAAATATTTTAAATATTGTAACTCTTTACCTTCTTCCACAAACTACTCTAATAATATAAAAACATCATAACTTAAAACTAATTTAAAAAATTCTGGCATAAGCAACTCATTTTTTAAACCTGTAATATTATAACAGAAAATGTTTAAATTGAAATTAAATTTATGGCAGACGGCAACTCTATCCTATGTAAAAAGATGATTCTGGTTATAGATGGGACCCGAAACAGGTTGTTTGTTTACGTAGTGACTCACAGATGGCTCACTTGGTACATGAGAGATGTTGTTGTTCCCTCTGACGTTTATGTCAAAAAAGCACATTGCATCCTCACCAAAAGTAGTTTTGACAAATGATAACTCATCACTTTTTGTTATTGTCAATCCTCGTAGTGAGTTATGTGAAAATGAAAAGTCCGATATTTGAAGTTTAGATCCCTTAATCATGATTTTCACATTCGGGTTGATTTCCAAGAGTTTGTTTTTAATTTCGAAAAGAGTTCTTCTTTTTTTCCGAAAAAGAAAGGATTGCTCTCGATTTACCACAATCCCGGTGTTCTTAAGTTTCGGTGAGGCTTCTATTATTTTTTGTGCTGTGTGTTTGTTATTGAAATTAAGTACCACAGTGGTTTTGTTGTTGTGACGATTAACAAATTCTTGTGCTTTATCAAAAGATAGATCTGCATTTTCATTCAGATTGAGAAGTTTAAGACAAGTTTGTTTTGCTAGACTATTCATGTCTGCTTTCTCATCTGGAGGTAGATGTAATACAACCGTATTTTCATTTGATTTTTGGTGTAAAATTTCCAACTGTCTTTCAAGTGCTTCGCAATAGTTCTCAACGACGCCGACGGCTAAACGTTGCGTTAGGTGCTCATTTTGGGACCGTAAGAGCTATGTATTTCTTATACACAGAAAAATGGCCAACCTCTGCGATATATTTTAGTGACTTAAATTACCTTTTAAAATGTTTTGTTTTTATGAGATATTGCACTTTTCTTATAAAGTTAATTTTTAAAAATGATTTTATGTTTAATTTTGTTTTTTTTTTACTTAAGATTTTTTAAATAAAGCGAAAAATAACTAGAGCACTCTAAAATATCGACTTTCACTTGTTTTCTCTCTCTCTCAATTAATTATGCATATCTATTCACCTTTTTTTTTGTTTGTTTTTATTTCTTGATTTGACAAATCTCATAAGAAATAATGCGAGACTCAAAACAAACAAATTCGTAAGTGGTAAAAGTATTAGGTACTTTTTTTTCATTTCGAAAATTTTATAAAGTACGGATCCAAAAATAGCATTTTCGAATAGGATTGACTTTCGGAACGAAATACAGAGTAGGGGGGCCCCTGAATTCACTTGCACAATAATTAATAGAAAATATCAGTGTCTTTAGACAGTAGTGTGCCCCGTGGCGTAGTGATTAGTGTGTCGGATTACCACGCCGCACAAATAAAATTCAACTAGCTATTCTATTCTATTCCTTGTAACTAGTGTCCTGTAACAACTAGTGTCGTGCTACAACTGTTGCATTTAAAAGGCAATGTGCCTTACAGACACATAGTTAAAATATTTTTTTTTTATTACTATTATTTAATGATTTAGATTAGATGAAAAATTTTGATCGTGATTTTTTTTTTTTTAACTTTGAGTACAAAAAGAAGGAAAAAACAAGGCGGGAGGTCTGGGTTCAAGTCCAACTTCGAGAAAACCTTGTTTTTTTCAGGGGCACTGCCTCTTACACCCTTTAACGGTTTTTTCTCTACATCCTTTTTTCTTATGTTGTACGGAAAAAGCGTTCTCGCATATTTTGTAATTCGTTAAATTTGCTACAGTATTGTTTGTTACGTTGATCCTTAAAAAACATTCAGGTAAGTTTTGTAGAGCGTTTAATTTGCTACGGTATTGATTATGGAAGCATGTTTGTTTGTCATTTCGTTACCGAGAGATGGCGCTCCAAGAAAGGGTGATTTTTATAATTTTGCAAGCAAATTCTTAAATTTATTTTTTGAGCCAAATTTGATAAATACCCATTTTTGGAGCGCCATATCTCGGTAATGAAGTGACATCCAAACACGATTTGATAATCAGTACTGTAGCAAATTTAACGCTCTACAAAACAAACCTGAAAGCTTTTGCCGTAGAACGTAAGAAAAAGGGTAATAAGAGAGGTAAAAAGGAGAATTTGCATGTTGTTTTAATCTTTTTAGCAAAATTTGAGAAATCACACTTTTTTGAATCGCCATATCTTGGTAATGACGTGACTTATAAAAAGCTTAGATTATCCATATTGTAGAAAATCTAACGTCCTACAAATCATGCCTGAACATCGACAGAGCTACAAATGAAGTGTGATGCACAAAATATGTGGATTCTCTGCAACGAACGTTCCTTCAGAAAGCGAAATCACTGCTAGCAACCGTAAAAAACAACACTTTCAAAAACAACACAAAGAAACATGGTGGTGGAGCGATGAAGCTAAGGTTAAGTAATAGCGAGGAAAAAATCAACTTTGAAAGCATGGTCAATGTGCCCCTCTCATAACGTAGATGAAAAAGCACGTCTTGAAGTAGTACGGAACAGTGCCTCCCAATTGTAGAAGGGAACAATGCTTCCCAAGTGCGAAAAGTTTAAATATCTTGGATCTATGATAAACAAACGTAGGATGGATGAAGTGGCGTGAGAGCTCTGTCATCTTCTGTGACTGAAAAATGCCCAATAAGCTGAAAGGAAAGCTCTAAACTGTTGGACAATGTACAAGAAATATGATAGCAAGTTGACGGTTACTGAGATGAAGATGCTTTGCATGAAAGTAGGAATAACAAGGCTAGATCGAATCCAAAGTAAAAGGAACCGAAGAAGCCTTCACGTTAAAAATACCATCGTTGATAAAATAGTATCTAACTATGAGATAGGTAGATTTAGATTTATTTAACAACTTATATGTAATTTGTTTACAAAATCATTTTGCATAGCTGCCTGATTGAATACAATTTAAAATAACATAAAATTTTAATATTCACAAGTACAAAGTTTTTCATATCATATTTTATCATATTCATCAACATAGAGTATTCTTTGATTAAATGTAAGTATTTGCTTACAATATTATGATGATAACGAAAAGCAGTTTTACAATAAATAAATTTATTTTTCACATTCGCATCGTTGAGAAGTGACAACATTTGTTCAACCGTCAAGTAATTGGATCCAAAAACATCTCTTCTTATTTATTGTAATACAGGACATTTTCCCAGTAAGTGCAGTGAGTCTTCTCTTTACAGAGACTAGAAATGATAGGCAGATCATTCCTATGCGGTATATAAATTTAACCTCAATGATTCCCCCCGAAGCCTAAATAGCATCTCCTCGCATTTGTTTTGATCACTGAAATAATTGTTTTGGCTCAAATTGTGATTCAGTTGGCTATATACTGACCGATTTATGGCTGTTTCTGCTTCATCAATATATCTTTGCCTGTCTCGTTTGTCCAACTTGCCAACAAGGTTGTACAAAATAGGTCTCCAATTACAAATGTCCCTCACATCCAAAGTGATACCACAGCCTTCAGCTAGTTCTAGCCAGTCCTCATACCAGTCTGTTCCAAATTTAATTGTATGAAGGACTGCTATCCTTGGGAGACGATTTTCCGGCATGCTTATGGCTTTTAAGACGTAATCAACCTGCAGCTTTTGTGTCTTTATAAATAGTGCAGAAAGACAGGTTTCAAGCACAAGTATGTAGTTCGGCGTGTTTGGTGGTGTTTGAGATAAAACCTGAGAAGCTTTTCTACACAATAATACTGCTAACCGCCCCACAATTGTGCAGCATAGAACATAATGGCCTCAGAAACTGCTTCAAACAACCTATATTTGCTGCTTTGAGATAAATGGCTATTGCCAAGCATTTTTTCCATCAACCATAGATCTGCCATAACTCATGGCCGTATTAACAATGTCATGACATCCGTGTAAACTGTTACCGTGTTGCCTACCGCTTGTGTTTCCACCTTCATTTGTGTTGCTTCTTTCAATTGTAATTTTTGAGCTATCATCAATTAATTGACTGAGAATTGAAGTACCACACGCGTTTACATTTTCATCGCACCTCAGAATGTTATTGTGATAAAAAAAAAATATTTTTTCAAAGATTTTGAGTTCTTGTCTTCTCAATTTAATTTTTATATTTTTGTTTTTCTTTGTGATGTCTAATTGTATGTTCTGCAGACGTTTTCTTATATCTCAAGCACCTTTAGATTAATCTCTGTGCATTGATATGCCTTTGTTCCGCAGTTTGGTTGTTGACCCGTCCCACATCTTTCTTCTCTCTTTTTTTCTTCTCTTAAAATGACACTCGCGATGTTGTTTGCTGGTCTCAAAGAACGCGAATCCATAACAAGTGATGTATCTGTGTTTCCTAGAAGCTGTTGACAAGGTTCCTTAGCCTTTACTTCAGGATTGCAATTCTCTGTCACGGGCATGTAAACCACTCGGTTATTCTCAATTGACTTGCGTTCTAGGGATTCGACTTTACGTTCCAGAGACGAATAGGAGGAGGATTTTTTTCTATGATGGAGCTTATTCTACAGTATAACATTGTCATCCTTCAGAGCGTGCACCTCGCTACTTATTGCTTCCAAATCACTCTTTGTTGCCATATTTTTGAGTTTATCATCATGCAAAGTTGTAATAGTTTTAATCATGAGGCTTTCAAAGTCAGTAGTTGATATTTTTCCTACAGAATTGTAAGATGTCAACAACTTAGGGGTTGAGCAAATTTTACGATCTTCCGCCATTTTCGCATGTTTACGTTTGTTTGATTCATGCTCAGTGTTTATGTCGCCACAGTTTTTCGCGGGTGCATTTGTATTTTGCATTTTATTTATTTGTTTTAGTTTTAAAAGGTAATGCCAAAAGACAATTTGGAATTTCTTGAATTTTTGTATAAATCGAGATCGACTCACCCAATATATTATGTTAATGATAAAATGGAAAGTTTAACTACACTTTGAAAGCACTCTTTCATTTAAAAGGCGCTTGGATAAAAATAAAATTTATTTAAGAACGATATTACTTGCGACTGCTGTCAATTGCCAGAGTTACCAATCCTCATATGTCCAAGATATATGAGAGAAAATTGACGGTTATTGACAGCAGGAATAATAAATCTAGATCGAATCAGAAGTAAAAAGATCCGAAGAAGCCTTCACGTTAAAAATACCATCGTTGATAAAATACAGCACGACAAGCTCAGCTGTACTGTAACGAACTCAGGAGAGACGCTGAACACCTCGTCCAAAAGGCACTTTCAGGCCCAAGAATTCCTGGAAAAAATAAATGCAGCGACGCCAGCATTCAGTTAGTCTCAAACTCAGACATTTAACAATCTATCACCGGGAAGCTTGCCGACATTTTGTGGTTCCCCCCTCTCCTTTTTAGCGCAGGGTCCCCACAGTCCAAAACTTGATAAAATGTAAATTAAGCATCCCTGAACAACATCCTTAAATTTAATTAACCTCAGACGTTTTTCTACCAAATCCCATTTTTCCTACCTGCCGACTGGACTATAACCAAATTAGGTTGAGTTGTTGTCAGAAATACAAAAGTTGGTGTAACAGAGTGTCTTGAGCATGTTGGTTTAAATTAAAATTTCGTCATATTTTTCAAAGCAAACTCATGTGAAAAAAATTTTCAAAGTAGATATATATTATAATAAATGAATGAAGAATTTTTCACTACACGTGAATATTTTTTCATCTTTCAAAACTCACTGAATTGATCACCAAATAAAGGCATGTTTCGTGGAAAAAGTTTTTATCGCCTTCAAAAGAAAAGTTGCAGTCGTATAATATATTTAATTTAATTTAATTTAATTTTACTTCTTTCCGAAACACGCATATTAGCTTTAAACAAAATAAGTCAAAATGTTTTTAAATTAAATTAAACTTAAATTTATAAATAAAAAAAAAAGCTAGCCAATATGTGTCCAACAAAATATTAAAAAAATCAATTTCACAATTTGGCTTCAGCTTACTAGCAAACATTGAATATACATATATAATAAAGATAAATAAAGATCTATATAGAAGTTAATACAAATTGGCATTGATAGTTAAACAAACAAACAAGCATCTGCATCTTTTAAAGAAAATATAAGTGCTGACACAAAGAAGATGGTAGAATTAAGAACACAGTTATTTTTGTTTTTTATTGTGTTGACAGAAAACAGTAGAAGCAATCACTTTTTACGCTCTCTAAAATCGAGTTGTGGTATTGCTGCAGTGTTTTGTTAGTTTGTTTTAAAATTTCTTTCAAAAATATGAAGTGCGTTATTTATATTTGAAATTTTCATTTTATAGATTGAGAACTATCTTTAAAAAATAAAAAAAATTGATGCAGGGAATTAAAAACCAACCATTTTACTTACAATAACACATATTAAAAATGTTATATTGGCTTATAACATTCAAAAACCATCTACAATTGAATATCCATCGATCAACCTATTAATGAAATGATCGCTTTATAGTCCGGGAGTTAGCGACATACATTTTTGTAAGATTTGCGTAGACATGATTATATTTTTTTCTTGTGTCAGTCGGCATTGCGCTGAGAAAAAAAACCATGCCTTCCACCCAGTGGGGCGAAGGATTCTTGCAGTTGGCTTAAGGATGTAAAAAACAACAAAACTTGTCAAAGATGCGTAGTGCTGAAAGTTGTTTTATTCGATAGCTTAACATTCGATATATATAATATCAATTTATATTCTATCCTAAGTTTATGTATAAGTGTCCACTTAAAGATGCCAAAACATATCATTTATTTTTTAAATAAAGCGCATTGTATATTCGAAAAGTTCTGGTGTTTTTATTTTAATAAGAGAGTCAATAATGTGGGGGTTATGTATGAAATGTGTAGGTAATTAATTTGACATTTCGTAGTTTGGTAGATTTGTCCGAATCATATTTTGATATTTTCAGAGTATTCGGTTTGAAATGCCATCAGAACCGTGTTAACTTGAAATGACGTATCTGCATTTGTGGCGTTTTTTTGTATTTAACTGTAATTGTTGTGTGTTTTGACAAAAGTCTTTCATATATTGAATATTCATTCATCACTTCTTAACAATTGTCGAAACAGAAAAAAGTAACAGTTAAAAGCATGAAAAATGCGTTTATACCAAGAGAACCAAAATGTAGATAGGTACGTCGGTCTAACACGACAGAAAAGAAAATTAGAATTTTTTAAGTTTGAAAATTAAAAACTTATACCAGCTGAATTGTGTGGCATGGAAATGTTCAGAAACTAAAAAATGTATGGTTTCAACAAACCTAATTAAGATCAAAAGATATCTTAGAACTTAGGAAACATACAAATTATCAATCTACATATAATGACGTTTTGCAAACTTGCAACTTGCTTGGTCAGATATAATTATGATATCATTTTCCAATAGAGATAAAACAAGTTTTATAATTTTTAATTCTGAAGAAACCAAAGCACACGTACGTTTTATTTAAATTAATTTTTTTTTCATCCTGAGTTTCCCAAATGCAGAACTTCACTTGAGAATGGATCAGAACATCACAGATGTTTGACGCAGAAACCTTAAGCAATAAGTTTAAAAAGCACTCGTTAAATGTATGCTGTGAAGTGAACAAGATCCGTATTTCTTAATTCGTGAACGACTTAAAAGAACCCAGCCATTGTTCGAAGAACTAAAAAATAAAGTTTTTACCTTTGTGGGTAAACAAAAGTCATATTTTAAACTTCAAATAGTTGAAGAGGAATCAACTCACTCATGTCCTAGTTAATTCAAAAATTGTGCTGACTGTGAAAACGTCGTTATAGAATTATAACATTCTATAATGGAAGGATAAAGCTAAACCTTCTCCATTTTTTTTTTAAAGACAAACAAAATGCTGAAATCCAAAAAGTCTATTATTGATGTTGTTTTAATTTTGTTTTTGTTAAAAATGTTAAACTTCGTTACGATTGTTACAATTTCGTTTAGGAACGCCTTGTGGATAGATATTTTTAATTGTCAAACGAAAATCAATTTTATACATTCATTCAAATTCTATAATTGGTTTATCGAAGAAAAATTTGGTTACTCTAAAGATCCTGCAGAAATTTAGGATAAGAATAGATAAAAACCAGTTTTCATGTTAAAAATCAATAAACTTTATCAATACACTTGCAATTTATATCATGAGTTGAAAAAAGTACCTAAAAAATCGTAACTATTTGACACTTTAATAATGGATTTTGAAACAATATCAAATGTCAAATGGTTACAATTAGTTTAGTTAAAAACAAACAAAGATAAACTATATTTCATAAAGCTGTTGCATTGAACATTTTTTTATAGTGATGTTGAAATGTTGAAATGTTGACTTAGTTTAAACTATAATCCTAAAAAAAAAGTGACTTGTTCAACTAAAAAATAGACAATTTTTACCAGCCAAAAGAAAAATCCGATTTGATCTTTTTTTGAGTAAAGATCGATGATCACTGAGGTAATCCACTGAATATGATGTTTTGATATACACAAAACTTTTTTCTTAAACAAAATTTATATTTTCACGAAAACACATTTCACAATTTTTTTTTTGAAAATTTGATTTTTATAAATTCTATACACAAATGAACTTCTAATAGGTTTTCTTGTTTGTTTAAATTTTCCAAAAAAACAAGATTCAGATTCGTTTGATAAATTTTCACTAAATAATAACCGATAATTTTGCTTCAAATTTAAATTTATTTAAGAGAAAAGTGATTCTTACGTTGCCTTTATTGATTTACAAAACATTTCTGTCACACACTAAACTTACTGATCGTATAGATATTTTAGGCAAAAAAAAGTAATCCGATAGGTTTTTGTGTTTTCTTGTGTTTATTATTTTATTAACACTAATAACCTCTTTGCGACTACCTGTCCGAAGACGAAGAGATCTCGAGCAGAACTGCATATAGGAACGAACAAATTATCTCAAGCAAAGCCGACACGCTTGGCCAACCCAGGTGAGCTGCCGAGGCACTCACACTGTAATTTTCGGAAATACATTAGTAGAGGTGTATTTTTTTTGTTTAACAATGTTGACCTGCCTCTACCTGTTGATGTAGGTACGTAGTACGTTGAATTGTTCAATAAGATATACAAAAATACGGCAAAGGTACAACGAGCTGCGCAACGGCAACGTTGGCAACCTGTTACTTTAAGTCGCATTTTATATGGATGTTATTTTGTGTGTGTTGCAATTTATATTCATATACAAAGAGATACATGGTGTACATCGGTGTTAAAAGGAGGATGGGGTGAGATTGTAAGTTTTGTATGCTAAGATACTCTTCTCTATTGGATGTCGAGACGCTAGAACTGTTTTAAGGTTTTCACTTCTCCTAAATTGTTAGCTTACGCAAATTTTTGGTTGGTTGATTTTTTTCGTGAGAATTCTGGTAATGATTTCGCAGTTTTTTTTTTAAGTTAATATGTTTGCTTTGACTTGATTTTTGTTTACATTATCATAGATAGATAGATACAGGTAAGCAAGCACCCACGACGATGATTCACGATCCGTTGGCAGTGAGAAGATCGAAATGGCATTGAAATGAATTGGAAGGTCATTGAATTGAAATGATTTGAGTTGGTTAATTGAATATGCGTACATGTAAGTATAATGTATATGCACAGGTATACCTGTACCTACCTAGGTGAAAAATATATTAATACCTACCTAGGTAAGATATCCTTATACCTATACTTTCAATTAATTTTTTACCTAGCTTACAAAATTAGATAGGTGTGTAGGTAAAACAAACAGGGAGGTACCTAAATAACTCAGGTAAACTCTTTAAGAAGGTGCTTTTAAAGGCTAGAACAAGAAGGGTATCTCGCTTAAATACGGAGTAAATTCTGTGACGCCGATTAAGGAGTGGGAATGGGAGTCAATTTGTTTAATTTAGGTAAATATAATTAATCTAGTTTGGTAGTTTAAGTGGTGCCATAGAGCCATAACATTTATATATGTGTCATTAGGCCATATTTAAAAATATGGCCATCACATATGAGACTTACAGGTTACAACTCAAGCACAGAGGCTAAAAGTACCTAGATAACGCAGAATTTATAGACAAGCGAAACAAAAACCATGCGCAGCCCCGTGCTGATTAAAGAATACTCTCAAACCGAACTTGGTTCAGAAGATCTGATATTACTTAAGAGAGCAAGATTACAAGTTTAGGGGTGCCTGGTGGAGGTTTTTGTTCCACCAAAGTGTATGGCAGTGAAAGACGTGATTTCTAATATTGCCCCAAAAAACATATATCTACAAAAGTTAAGCTTTATACTTTAACGAAAGTTTAGTTCCTTTTTATACACCTTTGGTTCCCGTTACCTGCCAAAGCCACCACGATCCAAACTTCATATTCTCCCAATGTTCTTGTCTCTGTTAGGGTTATGTGCAGTGCTGTAGCTGAATATAAAATCGCAGTCCCAACTGTATAAGTGCGGCCGCGGGTTCTCCGTCTATTAGTTAGAATGTAATATCAATGTCATCAGCAAAGCCCGTGCATTGTATGGCCTGTAAAGTAAGGCTCATCTTAGAAGCTTATCTACAACAAGACTCAACAGCAAGGATGAAAATGCCACTCCCCGAGAACGTCCTCTTTTTGCTAGCCATTCTTGTCCTTAGCCTTTCATCCATCCATCTCGTTATAGTTGTCTAGTTGTCTCAACTTGTTTCCTTACTAGGGCTCTATTCACTGCTTTAAATGGGATGCATTTTCGAAAGCTCCTTCTATATCTAGAAAGGCGCATAGAGCAGTTTCTTTAACGTTGATCCCCCGGTCTTGTACGTATACCGGCGGTTCTTCATATCTTAAAAAATTGTCGACTTTTTTTTAAAGATTTAGGAAGAAATATGTTAAATTATAGGCCTTAAACTCTTCGTATGTGTTGTTTATTACTTCCCAATTTTCGTGATAAAGATAACCACCATACCTCTTCTCCTATGCTTGGTATATGTCCAACTGCAATGCTTCTTCGAAAAATGCTAATAATATGTGGAATTAATTCTTTCTTTACTCCCTGTGACTTTAAAAGTTGAATGGTCTTAATAGCGCATTCAATTCTTTACCCCATGCAGATGAATGCCGCCATTTCCAGTCAACTCTGCCTTTTTTTTTATTTATTTATTTTCATTTTTGTTGACTTAATATTCATAATACAAAGTGTTCAGTAAAGTTATTCTAAATTATTTGGTACTATGCCGTCACCAGATTGACATTTTTAACTTACATTAAAAGGATGTCTTTATGTTTAATATAAAAAACTATAGACTTATCTTTAGAAGTCGCCTTCAATAATACGAGTTCTGTATCTCATTGAATCAATGATATATTTGTAGATAATACAGATCTAATCCACGTTCATCATTCAAGATATTCACTGCATTCTCCATTTCCAGTAAATTTGCTCCAAGGTACATCCTTCTTAATTCAAAAAATATTGGATATTTCGCAAACAATTCTGTTTTAATCTATTCTTAGTATTTACCTTATTTTGATTGTGTAATTCCTCGTCACTTATTTTTTGGCAGTGTTGAATATCGTTTGTTTCAGATGTTGGGATCGAAGATTTATCAGTCTCCCAGAAGATGTAGGTTTTTGATACCAATCCATTTTTAAATGTTTTCCTTCCCGTATTACAACTGCGTCTTGGTAAGGTAATCTCTTAGTTGTTTCAACCTCATCGGTAAATTATATTTTTCCATGGAAGCCATGGAACTTGAATATTTGGTCGATTTCTCCCACTTTTACGATGGCAAATATGTCATCCACATACTTCGTCAGTATTTTCGGTTGGTTTTTAAGTTTTGGAAGGCAAGTATTTAGTAGTTCACTATTATTGGAGAAGCGGGATTCCCCATCGGCATACCGTCTCTGTTGGTAGGTGTTGTTTCCATATACTAGATAATTATTATCAATAACGCAGAAACGGATCATTTCGAGAAATTGGGCTTTTTTAATGGTAGTATGTTCTGTTGTTTCCATTGAGTTGTTTTCAATGAGTTTTAGTGCCATTTTGAGAGGTATATTTGTAAAAAGTGATATTACATCAAAAGACACTAAAACTTCATCATTTTCGATGTTTAGCTCCCGAAGTTTTGTTTTGAATTCAGAGGAATCCTTAACATTTAATTTAGAAGTTTTTAGTTAAGTTTTTTAATATACCAATAAGATATATAGCCAAGTTGTAACAAGGAACTTTTACTGAGGAACATATTGGTCGTAGTGGCATTCCGATCTTATGGATTTTCGGAAGACCGTAAATTCTGGGTGCTACAGGATTATACGTCATCATGTTTTGTTTTTGTCGATTGTCAATAATTTTATTATCAAATAGATATTTGATAAATTCATTATTAATATCCTGAAGTTTGTTTGTTGGGTCTGTTCGTATTGGCCAGTATATATTTCTGTCTTCCATCATAATTCTCATTTTCTTTTCGTAGTCACACTTATATATTGCTACCGTGACGTTTCCTTTATTATATTATAGTTTCAATGTGATTTGTGTTCACAAATTAAGTTTTCTTTTGCTGGTTGTATTAAGTTTGTTATAATGCATGCGATATTGTGATGATTGAGCTTCATTGACTTACGAGTCGTAGAGAAGATTACCTGCTATCTCAAGCATTGGCACTCCTTCTTAGTTCGGATGATCACTTCTTGAGTATCTCCCTCCACCATTCCTGAATATCATAATTTTTTTTTCTCCAAGTTGATTCACAAGTTCAATTTTCTGACGTAACGTGCTATTCTGTTTACTTTCAGCTGCATCATACTGTTGACTGTTTCAGCAAGGATAGCAATATCGCCTGCAAACATTAATTCGGGAATGTTTGTTTTGCTTATTTTAATACCTTCTTCAAGGTCTGTAGTTACGTCATTAATGAACAAAACAAATTGTTACGAACTCAGGATAGATTCTTGCTTTACGCCCATCATTGTAGAAAATTCATCCGAAAAGCAGAATCTGTCCTTAACCAGCGCTGAATTATTTTCGTACAATGCTTTCAATGGTGCAGTGTATTAACGCCCATGGAATTAACGCCTGCGGGTGTTAATTCCAAAAACAAATGGAATTAACCCCCGCGGGTGTCAATTCCTTTTTGATTTGGAAATAAGACCCACCATTAAAAAGAACTAACGCCCGTGGGTGTTAATGCATTTTGGATTTGGCACTAACACTCGCGGTTGTTATTTTCTTTTGGAGTGAGTACAAACAAATAGAACATCACAAACGAAATTTCGCGTGAATTTGTAAAATTTTACATTTCTTACTTTGTACTGTTATACTCTTGGTCATTGAAGATTTATTCGGTTTGTGAATTTTAAAAAATTCGCGCGAATTTTTTAAAATTCACAAACCGAATAAATCTTCAATGACCAAGAGTATAACAGTACAAAGTAAGAAATGTAAAATTTTACAAATTCACGCGAAATTTCGTTTGTGTAAAATTTTAAATTTCTTACTTTGTACTGTAGGTACTCTTGGTCATTGAAGATTTATTCGTTCCATGTAACCATTTCAAATTTTGTGGATCATGTTTTGAAATACATAGCGATCGCTTCAAAAAGGATGGTAATTCTAAGATATTGTGTCCATATTGCAGACAAATTGTGAAAAAATTCAATCATAGTATATGCCTAATTTATAATTTTCAAAATTTACTTTATATCACAACGAAAAATGCTCTGGAAATGTTTGTTTTGTTATTTTTGATCTTCAAGAATTCTATATTTTTTTTGAACACAATTTTGTAAATATAAATAAAAATATTCAACATAAAAGTACTGTGTTTGTCAATTTGCTGATGAATGGGTTATATTTCCATTTGAAATTGGAATTAAATCCCATCAGAAAAAGGAATTAACGCCCGCGGGTGTTAATTCCAAATCAAAAAAGGAATTAACACCCGCGGGGGTAAATTCCTTTTGTTTTGGAATTAACACCCACGGGCGTTAATTCCATGGGCGTTAATGCACTGCACCACTCACGTGGTATGGAATCGAAAGCTGCGCGAATGTCTACAAACAGAGTAAATAACTTTTTATTCTTCTTTATATATATCTCGGTAATATTAACAAGTGTAAATATTTGGTCTATTGTTGAGTACCTTCCCTAAAGCCTGCTTGAAACTCATGCAGTACATTCTTCTTTTGTACCCAACGATCGAGTCTATTAAAAAATATGGCACCTCCTCTGTAGTTACTACCTAAAAAAATTAATTTTTCATGCAAATTTTTTTTTGCCGTGGATCTTTGTTTCGAAGAGTATTGTTCCACCACGGAGCATCTCTTTGCTTCTTACTTCTTAGTGGGTCTCACAGAGCAGCTACTTTAATTGGCATCACTTACTTCTTCGTTAAATTTACCAATTAAATTTTCTTACTCAAGGTTACTGTTCTGGCTAGACCTACTTGTTCTATGTTATTCCTAAAAGTATTTTTGTACAGTCTGTTTTTTTAATTTTGGTTTTTCTCAAAGATATTCTCTGTGTAAAGGCCCTTGATAGAAAACTCTATTATACTTTGATCAGACATTGAGGGATTGAGGGCTCATTGGAGGGAATCACCCATAATCCCAAAAAAAAATCTCCATTGGACGAAATCCAATCTACCTTTTATTCATTCACATCCGTGCTATCCTATTGAAACAGCCGTGAAAAGAAACCTATTTCATTTTCTGAAACATAAGCTACCACTACACTATGCATAAAATCATGCCGATCCTTTATTTTGTGCAAAAAAAAAACCTATTTCACGGGAACAGTAAATGTTTCGGGATAAAATTTATCTCTGTGCCGAACCGTTAAGCCGTTCCGCGTGATTGAGTAAAAAACTTTCAACCAAAAAATCACATTTATAATATTAGTCAGATGTTAGTAAGTCATAAAAAAAGCACAAGTTTTTGTAACAGTCAAAATTTTGAAAAACATTATTTGGAATAGCAGAAGTTTGAAACCAGAATTTCGACCAGAAATACACAGGTATGTAGTTCTGGCTTCGAAATTCAGCTTTTGAAAATTCTCTTTTTTTTGAAAATTCTGCTTTTCAAAATTTTGCTTTATTTCTATTCTGGGTGACAAAATTCAGCTTCTCGAAACTCTGGCTGAAAATTCAGATTTTTCTTTTCTATTCAAATGACTTATTTAGAAAACAACAAATTAATTATAAATCAATTATTGTCAACAAATAATCAAATAGTTATGTAGCTTATAACAAAATTCTGCAAATAATAAAATCTTGATTATTTGAAGAAATTTGAAAAACGGAAAGAAATAAAATTTCTTGAAATTGCGGACTTTGTAAAGATTAATGAAAATGAAAAACTGGCATTTTTTCGGCTTTCAGGTGACGGTTACAACAAAATATTTTGTTACCGATTTGTCAAGCAATTAGGTAAAGGTTTGCTACGAAGATGAAACTGGTAATGAAAAACTTAAGGAAACCTAAAACTTTTGAGATTTATTTTATTTTAATTGGTGTAAAGGTGATTTTAGGGATTTTGGCTGACATTGGAAAGAAAAAATATTCTGTGAAGGTATAGCTACGCCAAAATTTTGTTGAAGGCTGGCTACGTGATGGATTAAAAAACCGAATTTTCAAACAAATTTTATGAAATAAATCAAAATTTTTGATTTAAATGAATATCACTTGTGACATGTGACTTTGTTGCCACAGAATAGTCTATCAATTTAACGTCATTTTTAATTAACGCGTTAAATAATTGAGTTGAAGTAGACAAAAATAATGAATTTCAGTTTTAATATTCGTTTTTGTCATCAAAGTGCAAATTTCTCTAGTGTTTACCCATTTAAATAAAAATGTTTATCCCAGAAATTTAGATATACTATCCTAGTGAGAAACTTGAAAGCTAATTGCTTGCATTCTTGAAATTGCGCAGTCTTAAGCTCAGTGGGAACATCTTATAGGGACCGGTAATAGCGATCAGGAAGACGAAACAGGAAAAACTTTTCTATTCTAATTTTATTTTAAACACAAATGCTACATATTTCATTGACAAATGATTCACAGCTTTAATAATTGTGATGATAGAATTGTCAATGACGCACATATTTTTTTGTTAAAAATACATTTAATGAATTTTTTACAACATTCGTTCAACGGAAAATGTTGCCATCACAAAAAATTCGTTGCGCTATTTTATATGTGTAACATTTGTGTTTTGAATCGAATGAAAACTTAATACATTTCCGATCTGTTTCCTGTTTTGTTTTTCTCATAGCTATAAACGGCCCTTAAGGAAAATTTTAGCGCAAGTAAAATTTTTTGTTCAACAAATTACTTTGTGTTAAAACGCCTTTGTTCGATTTAAATAATTCAATTTTACACGTTCAGTCGAAAGGAGAAACTAATAGGTACTGACTGTACTGAATGAAATCTGTAACACATACTGAACTTAAATGTGTCAAATAATAACTATAATTTATTAACTGCATTACTTTAAGCTATAGAAATTAAAGGGCAAGACTGCATCGCACAAACTTGCTCTGTTGGCAAGTTATCTGAGAAATGCCATGTTAGATTTTTATTTCAAAACTTTTTCTTTTTTACGAATGCATAAATTTCCTTATTGTACCTATATAATCGCAAGTTAAAACATGTTATGGATTTTATAAGATTTTGGATTTTTGTATTGGGGATTTTGTTCATCGGGCATTTCTACCTATTGGGATTTTGTCCATTAGAATACTATCAAAGGGGGAGGGGGTCACGGGGTCATGACCCCTCTTCATCCCCGAGAATAGTGTTAAGAACTGTTTATACTTGTCATATATATATTTATCGTCACTCAGAAAATTTTGTGTACAATAATTTTTCGTTAAAATAAAAATATACATTTTTTTAGAAAACCCTTTTTAGATTTAAAAAAAAATACATTTTTAAAACCCTTTTTAGATGGCACGGCTATCACTTTCATTCAAAAAACAAGAAACAATATTGACAATTTTAGGCGTTGTTGTGATACAAAAAAGTATTTCTTTTAAAGCATGAATGAATGAATGAATGAATTAATAGTGGGGTTAGATACACTGCGACCTTAAGGTCTATTGTGCCCCCATCTAGAGCCGGATGAGAATTCTCATACTACAGCTCTTCTTCAAGTCTTATGGCCTTGATGAATTTTAGTAATTGGAGTACCTTCAGAGAGGGTAGTTCACTCTCTTCTATCTGGTAACGCCCCAGATGTGTGAATCTTCTTTGTAATAGTGCTCCACATTTTCCAATTAGATGGTCTGGAGTTTCGTCATGTTCATTGCAGAATCTGCAAATCGGGTCGTCTGTTATGCCGATGATACTCAGGTGTCTTCTGAGTTTGCAGTGGCCTGTGAGGAAGCCCGTGTTAATTCTTAGGTTATTTCTACTTAAGCCAATGCAGTCTCTGAATTTTGCTTGGTTGTAGTTTCCAAGTAGCAGATAATTTTTCTTTTGGACTCCTCTTCTGTTTTGATTTTGTTTTTAATCACATTTTCACCAACACCGCAGTAGGGTTCTCCGTTTTTGCCCCTATCTTTGCCAAAGAGTCTGCCTCTTCATTACCTTGAATACCTTCATGGCCTGGTACCCAATAAATGGTGATTTTGTTCATTTTGCCTAACTCGTTAAGATGTTCTACGCAATCCAATACCAGTTTGGATTTAATGGCGTATGAGTTTATGGCTTTTAGTGCAGCTTGACTGTCTGACATTATTGCAATGTTTCGTTTGCGGTAGGTTTTTTCGATATTTAGCTCTGCACACTTTCTTATGGCGTTTATTTCCGCTTGAAATATACTACAGGACTGTCCCATCGGCACAGAGAGTTTGGTTCTTGGCCCAAATATGCCTACGCCAGTCCCTTCAGTTGTTCTCGATCGATCAGTGTACCACTTGATGACATTTGTTTGGTAGGTATAATTGGTTGATTCGTCTACCCATTCTTTCTTGTTACTCAACTCCAAACGATATTGTTTTTCGAAGTTGTACTTCTTAACCATGTCATCTCTTGGTATATCTATTAAAGGCATTGACTTGGAGAGAGAGTCTTTCTCCCTGACACTTATAATTTTACCCGGTCCAGTTCCTTCTTTTGCAAATCTCAGGATTGCACTTTTTGCAGTACTTCCAACGACAATATGTAGTGGTGATAAATGAAGGATCACCTCCATTGCTGCTGTATGACAGGTTCTCATGGCTCCAGTGATACATAAGCAAGCTTTGAACCTTTTCAAGTGCCTTTCTTGTTTTTTCAAGTTCGGTTCTTTTGTGCCATGCAACCGCACAATAGGTGATGATGAGTCCATTATGGTGTTCATCCATCTCAGGATGTTTGGTTGACATCCCCATGATTTTCCTGCAAGCCTCTTGCATATCATTAGGGCTTTCGTGGCTTTCCCGACAGTTTGTTCTACGTGCTTGTTCCAGAGGAGTTTACTGTCTAGTGTAATACCTAGATATTTTACCTCGCTCTTCATTTCTATTATCTCACCAGCTAATGTGATTGCTTTCATATGTGGTAAAAGTCTTTTCTTTGTGAATGGTACGATCGTGGTTTTTGAAGGATTTATACTTAGTCCCACTGAAACACACCACTTTCTTGTGATTGTCAGCCCTTTCTGTATTATATCACAGAGGACTTCTTCGAACTTTCCATAGGCTAAAATAACAATGTCATCAACAAAGCCGATGCATCGTATACCCTGTGAAGTAAGATGTTCTAATAGTTTATCTACAACTAGACTCCACAGCAAGGGTGAAAAAACCCATCCCTGAGGACATCCTCTTGTAGTGATGATACTCTGGATGTTTTGTCCAGCATATGCCTCAGCCGTTCTTGTGCTCAACATTTCACCAATCTATCTGGATATTGTGGTGGGAACGCATTTCCTTGTTAGGGCTAGGGTTACTGCTTCATGGGATGTGTTGTAAAAAGCTCCTTTTATATCTAAAAAGGCACATAAAACTGTTTCTTTTACATCCTTGGCTTTTTGCAAGGTATTAGTGAGCTCGTACAGTGCTGTCTCGGTTGATCTGCCAGCTCTATACGCATGCTGGTGGTGGTTTAGAGGCATATGTATTAATACTTCAAATCTTATGAAGTTATCTATTATTTTTTCTTCCAAAGTTTTCAGTAGGAAAGATGTTAGACTTATAGGCCTGAATGACTTCGGATGTGTTGTATCTTTCTTCCCAATTTTTGGAATAAAGATGACTTTAGCTCTTCTCCAAATGCTTGGTATATACCCAATTGCAACGCTACTTCGAAAGATGCTAATGATATGTGGAAGTAATTCTTCCTTCTCTTTTTGCAGTAAAGCTGGAAAGATGCCATCCACTCCAGGTGACTTAAAAGTTTGAAAGGTATTAATAGCCCATTCAATTCAGCTTTATGCAGTCTAGATGCTGCAGGTGTAGATGAGATACGCTCGCAAAAAGCTGCAAAACTGCCTCTTTTTGCTCTTCTAATCTCTTTATTGTAATTTGTTAACTCTTCAGTGTAATGTACCCAATTTCCAGTTCTTTTGGCATCATTGAATAGTTTTCTTACCTTGAATCTTAATTTTGAAAGGGTTTTGTTCCACCAAGGAGCATCTTTTTGTTTTTTAGTGGATTTCACAGGGCAACTAGTTTCGTACGCGTCACTAATAGCTCCGTTCAATTCACCAACAAAATGTTTTAGTTAAAGGTGACAATTTGTCGTTTTAGCTGGACCTAATTGTTCTACGTTACTCCTCAGGACATTTTTTAATAGATTCCAGTTTGTTTTCGTAGGGTTTCTTCCAGAGGTATTCTCTGTGTGAAGGCCTCTAAGAGAAAACGTTATTATTTTATGGTCAGAGATTGAGGGCTCATTGGATTCTCTCCAATCTTCAATCAGACTACTTAGGCTCGGAGACCCAAAAGTTATATCAAGGACTTCTTCTCTAAACCTAGTTACAAAAGTTGGGGTATTCCCTTCATTGAATAAATCTAGATTTTTTTCAAGAATAAAATCTAAAAGATACTCACTCCTTTGATTGATGTCGCTACTACCCCATGTTGTGTGGTGGGCGTTCGCGTCGCCGCAAATCATCATCGGTGTCCTTCTTTGGCTGCAGTACTCGGCTTGTTTCCTAACTTCCAATGGAGACATGTTTTCGTCATCACCAACGAATAAGACAGATGCTATAATTAGGGTGCGGGAGCTGTCTTCGATGTTTATTTGGGCCTGGATTGGTACTAAATCGCGTCATAAATTCTGAAAGACATATAAAGTTAATATTTTTTCTTACTATTATGCATGCTCTGGGTGAGGCTTGCCTCGTGTCCCATATTACCTGTGAGTCTTTATTATTAAGACCCCTTACTTGATCCCTGTGAATCCAGGGTTCCTGAACCGGCACCAGCCCTAGGTTGTCCTTAACAAACCTTCTAGCTATGACGGCCGGAGCCGTCTTTGCGTGATGGGTGTATATTTGGGCTAGTTTGGTGCTGTTCCCGCGTCCAGTAATATTGGTTAGTTTTTGGGGGTAACTGCCCCCTCATCTGCCAGCAGATGATCTTCTTCCCCTTCAGTGGGAAGAATTTCTTCCAGGTCCTCTAGAACGGGAGAGAGGTCCATGCCCCCTAAATCTCCCTCTATTTCCATCTTCGATGGCTCGTCCTCTATGACCAGGATTTGACGGTCAGTATCTTCCTCTTGAGGTGTGGGTAATTTGGTTTAGGACGGTAGGTAATGTGGGAGTTGTGGGGATTGTGACGGGTAAGATTAGGTCATGGTAGGAAGTTTTGGTTGGGATGGTTGACTTTGGGTGCTGGATGGGTGGTTTCCATCAGGGGAAGTTGCGGAGGGACTTGTTTTCACGGGTACCTGGTTCTCCGTTTGCTTTGGTGTCATTTTATTCTCAATTGGCTTTTTGAGGCCTGCCAAATTTATAGTGAAGTTCATGATTCTCCCTTGTGATGGTATCTGCCGATCGCCCGTGAATCCCGATTAAAAGCAGTTGCCCTTTTCCTTCATCCTTGCTTCCCAATATTTTGAAAGCCTGGACATTTAGTCCGTCGTTTTGAGCTTGGATAAGAGCTAGGGACTTTTTGTCACATTAGCCGATGCTTCTTGGGAAGAAGAGCGTAATCGTATGCATCTTTGGAATATCTTCTCCATAGCATGATGTTATTTTGATGCCTTTCCACGATTTGAGTTTTGAAGCTCTATCCCTCAAACAGTCTGCAGTTTGTTGACCTGCGCAATCAATCACCAGTAGACCATTTCTGAAATGAATGCCTTCAAAACTTGAGCTTATGCTCATATCCGATGGACACTTCATCTATGATGGCTTCCTCAAGTACGGTAAGGTCATCTGAGCTCAATGTAACTTGAGGGTATTCTACAGGTAGTACAGCTATTCGCACTGTTTTTGTCGCGCTTGCGTACGTCTGCTGCCTGTGAGTACTTGTTTCATGGGCGGTATGTGTTCCCGCTGCCGGTGAATTCAACATTTTTATTTTCTTTGTGTCTAGCCTTTGGGGAGGAGATATATGAGCACTGTTCCTCTTACCCTGTTGGCTTGTTTGGGGACCACTGTTTGCTTGGATTTTCCTCTCATCCACTCTTTTTCTGACATCTTGGGAGGTCATGCCCTCGCCAATGAATCTTAGAAACCATCTGGTGGCTGTTCCATTTAAGCCTCTTCGATACGGGTCATCAAGCGCGCCCGGCTTGCCAAGTGGTGGTAATGGCTGGCTATTACGTTTTCGGCTTTTCCTGGCTTTAAAGTGGTCTTTGCCCACTCCAGATGTAGATGGAGGTGCTTTTTCGTGTGAAGTTGTAGTTGTGTTCTCTTCACTTCTCTGTTTTCCATTTTTCACTGATTCTGGAGGTATTCTCCCTTTACCTGTGGATGGTTGCTTTCGATAAGCATCGTTTCCTAACCCAGGAGGTATTCCCCATTGACCAGTAGACTCTGCGTCTCGACAATCTGCCCGGTTTTGCACTTCTGTAGGAGGTTTTCTCCACGCATATTTGCTACATACCATTCTCGGTTCGTCTCCATGGAGGTCATTCTCCATGCGATCTGCAATTTCATTCGCGGTAGCATCCCGCGGAATGAAGAAGTTCTTAAAATTTTTGTTGTTTTTTGTTTTTTTTTTACATTTAAATTTTGTTCCCACGATTAGCTAGAGAAATTAAGTCCGCCATATCAGAGCTCCGCATGATATGGCAAAGTCGTAGTTACTCTTTGATTTGACCTGGTGTTAAAGAGGTACCGTTATAATACAGCCGGTATACCCCTGGCTGCAAACCATCCAATAGGCACGGTCCACGTAACAACCTGGATTAGGGGGAGCAGTTCTTAGTTCGTAACTCCTCAAAATTCCTGAGATTAGGATACACCTAGTGTTCAGGTCAGATGAATCTTTGAAACTTAAGCCTCCGTACCGCGTCAAGGTGACTGCCAAGCGAAGATATAAAGCATTCATACTTTTTTTTTTCTCTGTTGTTTTTTATGCAATTCTTATTTCATAAAAAGAAATATTAAAAAATATTTGAAAAAAAAAGAAAGTATCAAGAATTTTTTTTTCTGTTAAGTGTGTTTTTTTTTGTACAAGTTCTTTTCATATTTTTTTGGTTAATAAAAAAAAACGTGATTAAAAAACATACAATTAAAAAAATATTAAAAGAAAAGAAAGTATCAAGAATATGCGTATCAGGTTATGCTTTAATCAAGCACAAACATTCCCAAGAGAAGATTCCAAAATAAGCAGTGCAAATATAGTGAATGAAACAATAAAATCACAACACCCACTAAAATTTTCAATATTGTTCTGTGAAATGAAAGTGATAGTTGTAGCCATCTAAAAAGGGTTTTTTACCGCATTTGTTCCATATAAATAATTCAATTTTACTCGTTAAGTCGAAAAGAAAAACTTAGACTGAATGAAATCTTTAACATAACAGGCTTAACAAACTAAGAATGGTATCCGAATTCACGCCCTTCTTCCTAAAAGGAACTCCAAGTCTTGCAAATGACTCCTGGATTCGCAATCTTTTTTCGAACAAGTTTAAATTCAACCTCGGAGAATGTCAAAAGCTAACTTCATCAAGTTTCAAAGTGTCGATTCCATCCAGATATCAATGGATATTCGTCTCTACTGCCCAACCTATCTGCTGGCTTGGAAAAACAAAAATTTCTAAATGGATTACTAGAACTTTAAAAAAAAATAATATTTCTTCAACAAAAAATTATAATACTTATTTTAAGATCAACCCTCCCAGTTTCAAATCCACAAACAATCCCAATATTAAAATGACCCCAATCTCAAAAGACTCCCCTTTTTCCGAACGCACCCGCGTATCATTTAATGTCGATTCAAATAAGAGCACTTCTTCTAACGCTAAGTATAGTAATTTTATCCATTCTCACACCTTGAATCCTACCTCTCACTCAACCATCCAAAGTCCTGTTTCTAATCCGAACCTTTCTTATTCTAACAGTAACGGCTATTTTAATAAAACTCCCGTCACCAATGTACCCACTTTTCCTCCTTCAATTTTCGACCATATGTTTCCACCTTCTGTCAAATTAACCTCAAAATTTGCTAACCCTAAGCCAACAATTGATGAGATCGATGGCCGATACATTATGGCAAGGCTTCGTAAGAGTGAATTATACGATAATGTTCGTCTTTACCTTGACCAAAACTAACGTCTTAGTATTGATACAAAAAGAAGGCCTCCCAACCGACCCTTCTATACTTATCAATATTTATACTCGTTTTCACAAGGATTATAATATCTCTCCTTCTACGGTCTCGAAAGACCTTGCTACGTATGCTTCATATGTAAACTCCAAACTTTCTCCCTTCAAATTCAGTCATAAGCCTCGTCTTTAACAATAACCAATTCCTTAATAATTCATCCTCTATAGGCGTTACCCCAACTACATTATCTCTCTATTACCAAAACGTTAGGGGGCTCCGTTCCAAAACCTCTACTACGTATCTTTACTCCCAAAAACTGCCATTTGACATTTTTGCCTTAACAGAGACGAACCTTTGTCCCAGTATTCTTGACAGCGAACTATTCACATCTGACTTTTTTGTCTTTCGTGCTGACGGTCAAATCATAGATAATGCTTCCTGTGGGCGTTCTCTTGGCCGTTCACACTCGTTTGAATGCAACACTTGTCGAAGTATCTAAATCGGCACTCTTTGAATTCGTGTGCATCAAGGTTTCTGCCTATAATCGGTATTTTTACATTATCTGTTATTATATTCGCCCAGCGCAGCCCATTCTTGCATATGAACTAATAGTTGACTCTTTTGATTCGCTTTTTGATGCCGCGGAACCCAGTGATGTTTTTATCATCGTCGGTGATTTCAATTTACCTGGCCTTGTTTGGGTTTCGTCTGAGGATGAATCGCACTTTGTTCCCAGCAATACTACTTCAGAAAAAGAATCTCTTTTCACAGATCGATTATTTGAATATGGCCTATTTCAAATGAGTGGGATCACCAACAACTTGGAGAGGCAGCTTGACCTAATTTTTTCTTCTGACCCTTGCATTTCAATCGTCACCGAAAGTCTCCTCCTTCTCTCCACCCTTGACCGATATCATCCCCCTCTTTCTCTTCTTTTCACTATCGATCAAGGTATTTCTGCCATTGATCCGGAAGTCTCATTTCATTTTAATTTTCGCAAAGCCAACTTCAACCAACTCGAGATCCTTTTAAACAATATTGATTTCAGCTTATTTTTGTCCCCTAACACCCCCATTGAAATTGCCCTGACATACTTCTATTCCAATATCTTTGAGTGTTTGCTCCTGTGTGTCCTTTACGTGCCCCAAAAGAATTTTCTGTCTTCACCCCCTTGGTATACCAAGGAGTTGCAAACTTTTCGTAACATAAGGAATAAGTTATGGAAAACCTATTTAAAATCCCGAACGTTTTCAGATTTTTTGAATTACGAACAAGCTTCTTAAAACTTTTCACTCCTCTGCGATGCACTTTACCGTGCATATCTTGACAAAATGTAGACTTGCCTTATCTCTGAACCGAAGCGGTTCTATCAATTTATCAATTCTAAAAGGAAATCCGATGGTCTTTCCTATACTTTCATTTTTAACAATACCTCATCTGATGATCCCGAAGTAATTGTCAACCTATATGCAAATTTTTTTAGTCAGTCTTATAGCGATGCTGTTAATAATCCTGATTTAGAATATTTTGAGTATTTGTCAAGCAGTTCACACACTTCACTAGTTTCTCTTGATATTTCTCTTTCATCTGTCAGTGAAAAAATAAGCTTACTTAAAGATGACTTTTCTCCTGGTCCTGATGGTCTTCCAGCCATTTTCCTCAAAAAATGTGCTAACGCGCTGCGCGAACCTCTCACAACTCTGTTTAATCTCTCTCTTTCGCAAGCAGTTTTCCCTACCTTATGGAAAAAGTCATTTATTTTTCCAATTCACAAAAAAGGCAATAAGAATGAAATATCAAACTATCGTCCAATAGCTAAACTTTCTTTAATACCTAAGCTCTTTGAAAGTATCGTCTATGACTCTCTTTGTTTTCATTGTAAGTCATTAGTTTCTCCACTACAGCATGGCTTTATTAAGGGCAGGTCCACTACGATGAACCTTACTCAATTTGTTTCAATGACGCTTTGTGCTCTGGAAAAGGCTACGATGTTGATGTAATCACTACTGACTTCAGCAAAGCGTTCGATAAGATCTCTCACCAAATTATTTATATTAAATTAGGAGTCTTCGGATTCCCTCCAATATTTATAAAATGGGTGAGATCTTACTTGGAAAACCGCCAATATAGTGTTGTGTTCAGATGTTCTGTGTACAAACCCATCCATGCCACCTCAGGTGTTCCTCAGGGTAGTCATCTCGGGCCACTTTTATTCGTCCTTACTATTAATGGTGTTGAAAACTTTATTTCTTTTTCTAACCTGTCTATTTATGCCGATGACATGAAAATTATTAAAATAATATCTACTCCTATTGATTCTTCCCTGCTTCAAAGAGACTTGAATTCTTTTCATGCATGGTGTACTAAAAATTTCCTAGAACTCAATGTCACTAAATGTCAACATATGACTTTTTCTCGTAAACGCCTCCCTTCACCATCTCGCACATATCACTTCTGCAATGTCCCGGTTCCCTTAGTTGCCTCCATTCACGATCTCGGCATTTTATGTGATAAAGAGCTCAACTTTCGTTCTCACATAGATAATATTATTGCAAAAGCAAACTCTTCCCTTGGTTTTATAAAGCGCTGGTCTAAAGAATTTTCAAACCCATATGTAACAAAGTCTCTCTTCACAACGTTTGTTAGACCAATTCTTGAGTATGCCAGTCAAGTTTGGTCTCCTTATCAATCCACCCACTCACTTAGAATTGAAGCTGTACAACGTAGGTTCCTCCGTTTCGCTTTACGAAACCTCCCATGGTCTGACCCTCATTTCCTTCCCCCGTACGAACATCGTTTACAACTGATCGACTTAAACACCCTTGCGAAACGTCGTGCTGTTGCAGACATACTTTTCATACATCAAGTCATCATCGGAGCCATCGATTCTCCTCCTCTTCTGCAATTAATTTTCGTCAACACGAATCCACATAACCTTAGATCTGTTCCCTTCTTTCGCCTTCCTACTCACCGTACCAATTATGCCCACTTCAACCCAATTACTAGAATGTTACGTTCAGCCAACAGTGCACAACATCTCCTTGATTTCCATCCTATTATCTCCTCCCTTAGAAGAAACCTCTATTCAAATCTTCCATAAACCTCTACTCTTTAGTTTTAAGATAGAATAAGATCAATTTATGTTAAAGTTAAGTTATTTAATGATTGTTATTATTAATATTAATGAGCTTGAATTAAGCAAAATATAAATAAACATATACTAAACTATAATGTGTCAAATAATAACTATAATTATTATAATTACTAACTACATCACCTTAAGCTACACAAATTAAAGGACACGAGTTACGTATACATCTACATCTTCTAACCCTAACCCTAATCTATTGCACAAGCCACTGGAGACCGAAGCAATGACGACACTTACATTTTAATAGCATTCTCAGAAATATGAGATAACATAAACATTGGTACAAATCCAACAGCATTTTTGAATATAAACATTGGACAATCTTCAATGCTATAAACAACCACCACTTCACATCGAAGAGCATCAGTAATAAGTAAATCATCTGACAGCATCACCCGATAAGTCTCAGTTGCAGCGATCATCAGACACCCATTACACATCATAGTACACAGTCGACTTTCGTCTGTTCTGTTCTTGTATTTTATTTTATTTTCTAAATAAAGTTTATATTTGTTTTTCAAAAACTCTTCGACTCTTTTAAAAAAGTTATTTGGCGCAGTCGGTAGGATACTCAATGAGATCTATAAACGAATAGTGATTTAAATTTAAATTAAACGAATATTAATTTTAAATAGTTTGAAAAGAAAAATCGTTTGTGAAAAATATAGCATCTCACATTCATATATAAATGTATGTTGCAAAATCTCGTAGAGAATATATTTAGCAAAGGAACAGTGAAGAGAAACAATTAAACAAAGACAGATTAAACAGAAAGTTAAATAAACATCGCGACAGTGATACCGGAAGTGAAAGTGAACCAGACGAACAAAAAACAATTATAATGACAGAAACTGCATCCATAGTAAACGATGTTCAGAAGGAGGCACAACGCTTCCTTTTTCGTGAAATGGAGAAAATAAATCCATTCAGAGGATCAAAAGATTGCAATCTGGCACTGTTTATATCAACAGTGGAGTACTTTCTAAACCGAGTCTTGCTGCAGGACAATCAGATAAAGGCTACATTAATAATCCACTCAAAATTCAAGGAGAAGCGGTAAGGGCAACTAACAGCTTACCACATTTAAACCCTTCACAAAAAGCTAGAGTTATCGCCTATAATTGAAAAAATATGGTTGAAGCTTATGAAATCTTAGAAGCCAATGATATGATTCGTGTAAGAAATCAAAGTGAACTAAACAAGGGCTTTAGTATGAAACACCATCAGAATAATTCTCCTAGACAAAATTAGGGACATCAAAATTATAACCAAAATAAATTTAATCAAAATAATAATAATTTAAGACATCAGAATGAATGGTTGGGTGCTGTAGGAAGCGAGTAGTCACTGAGCGGCATCAAAATGGCGATGTCCAGTGATGTAACATTGAATATACACCAACTGTGCTTATTATACCTCCAAGTGGTAACCAACGGGTACTGGTCTCGCCCAACCGGATTTGACTTGCCGAACTAATAATTGCGAGTGTTGAACAAAAGACAAAAATAGCAACACTATAATGCTCTGTTGGATAGGACTGGCTGTCTTATTCGGCTATAGTCCAGGACGAGCCAAACCATCAGAAGGATGGTCTGCAGGAGATGAATTCAACTTAGAGAATCAACGTTGTCACTAACAGCCTTGAAGACAGAGACCTTACATGAGCTAATCTGAAATACTTGGAGCTAAGGTCAGTAAGGGTTTTCAGTACTTGCCAGGGTGCTGAAATAGAGATGGTGGCGGATGAACCCTTTTTGGGCCAACGGCAGCGATCATATCCCCGAAGTGGGTTACTAGTATCAAATTCGTTGAAACATCTATAGGCAATTAACACCAAAGAGAGCCTAACGACACAATAACATCTTAAAGCTTTCCCAACAGCGTGCATGCGTGAGTCCTTGGGTTGCGCGACTGGAGATCACCGGCGTGGTAAAAGACGATCACACAAAACTAGCGCATGCCAGTGTCAAAACTATGCGAAAACGTTACGCGAAATTTTCGAAAAAATTTCGAGCATTATGGATAGACTTGCTGATACAACAGGCACTACCCCGCCAGGCAATACCCCTGCAATGCAAGGTACTGATCCTGGACCGAGCAGAAGTAGTATTGCTGTTCCCAGCAATACTACTTCAGAAAAAGAATCTCTTTTCACAGATCGATTATTTGAATATGGCCTATTTCAAATGAGTGGGATCACCAACAACTTGGAGAGGCAGCTTGACCTAATTTTTTCTTCTGACCCTTGCAATTCAATCGTCACCGAAAGTCTCCTCCTTCTCTCCACCCTTGACCGATATCATCCCCCTCTTTCTCTTCTTTTCACTATCGATCAAGGTATTTCTGCCATTGATCCGGAAGTCTCATTTCATTTTAATTTTCGCAAAGCCAACTTCAACCAACTCGAGATCCTTTTAAACAATATTGATTTCAGCTTATTTTTGTCCCCTAACACCCCCATTGAAATTGCCCTGACATACTTCTATTCCAATATCTTTGAGTGTTTGCTCCTGTGTGTCCTTTACGTGCCCCAAAAGAATTTTCTGTCTTCACCCCCTTGGTATACCAAGGAGTTGCAAACTTTTCGTAACATAAGGAATAAGTTATGGAAAACCTATTTAAAATCCCGAACGTTTTCAGATTTTTTGAATTACGAACAAGCTTCTTAAAACTTTTCTCTCCTCTGCGATGCACTTTACCGTGCATATCTTGACAAAATGTAGACTTGCCTTATCTCTGAACCGAAGCGGTTCTATCAATTTATCAATTCTAAAAGGAAATCCGATGGTCTTTCCTATACTTTCATTTTTAACAATACCTCATCTGATGATCCCGAAGTAATTGTCAACCTATATGCAAATTTTTTTAGTCAGTCTTATAGCGATGCTGTTAATAATCCTGATTTAGAATATTTTGAGTATTTGTCAAGCAGTTCACACACTTCACTAGTTTCTCTTGATATTTCTCTTTCATCTGTCAGTGAAAAAATAAGCTTACTTAAAGATGACTTTTCTCCTGGTCCTGATGGTCTTCCAGCCATTTTCCTCAAAAAATGTGCTAACGCGCTGCGCGAACCTCTCACAACTCTGTTTAATCTCTCTCTTTCGCAAGCAGTTTTCCCTACCTTATGGAAAAAGTCATTTATTTTTCCAATTCACAAAAAAGGCAATAAGAATGAAATATCAAACTATCGTCCAATAGCTAAACTTTCTTTAATACCTAAGCTCTTTGAAAGTATCGTCTATGACTCTCTTTGTTTTCATTGTAAGTCATTAGTTTCTCCACTACAGCATGGCTTTATTAAGGGCAGGTCCACTACGATGAACCTTACTCAATTTGTTTCAATGACGCTTTGTGCTCTGGAAAAGGCTACGATGTTGATGTAATCACTACTGACTTCAGCAAAGCGTTCGATAAGATCTCTCACCAAATTATTTATATTAAATTAGGAGTCTTCGGATTCCCTCCAATATTTATAAAATGGGTGAGATCTTACTTGGAAAACCGCCAATATAGTGTTGTGTTCAGATGTTCTGTGTACAAACCCATCCATGCCACCTCAGGTGTTCCTCAGGGTAGTCATCTCGGGCCACTTTTATTCGTCCTTACTATTAATGGTGTTGAAAACTTTATTTCTTTTTCTAACCTGTCTATTTATGCCGATGACATGAAAATTATTAAAATAATATCTACTCCTATTGATTCTTCCCTGCTTCAAAGAGACTTGAATTCTTTTCATGCATGGTGTACTAAAAATTTCCTAGAACTCAATGTCACTAAATGTCAACATATGACTTTTTCTCGTAAACGCCTCCCTTCACCATCTCGCACATATCACTTCTGCAATGTCCCGGTTCCCTTAGTTGCCTCCATTCACGATCTCGGCATATTATGTGATAAAGAGCTCAACTTTCGTTCTCACATAGATAATATTATTGCAAAAGCAAACTCTTCCCTTGGTTTTATAAAGCGCTGGTCTAAAGAATTTTCAAACCCATATGTAACAAAGTCTCTCTTCACAACGTTTGTTAGACCAATTCTTGAGTATGCCAGTCAAGTTTGGTCTCCTTATCAATCCACCCACTCACTTAGAATTGAAGCTGTACAACGTAGGTTCCTCCGTTTCGCTTTACGAAACCTCCCATGGTCTGACCCTCATTTCCTTCCCCCGTACGAACATCGTTTACAACTGATCGACTTAAACACCCTTGCGAAACGTCGTGCTGTTGCAGACATACTTTTCATACATCAAGTCATCATCGGAGCCATCGATTCTCCTCCTCTTCTGCAATTAATTTTCGTCAACACGAATCCACATAACCTTAGATCTGTTCCCTTCTTTCGCCTTCCTACTCACCGTACCAATTATGCCCACTTCAACCCAATTACTAGAATGTTACGTTCAGCCAACAGTGCACAACATCTCCTTGATTTCCATCCTATTATCTCCTCCCTTAGAAGAAACCTCTATTAAAATCTTCCATAAACCTCTACTCTTTAGTTTTAAGATAGAATAAGATCAATTTATGTTAAAGTTAAGTTATTTAATGATTGTTATTATTAATATTAATGAGCTTGAATTAAGCAAAATATAAATAAACATATACTAAACTATAATGTGTCAAATAATAACTATAATTATTATAATTACTAACTACATCACCTTAAGCTACACAAATTAAAGGACACGAGTTACGTATACATCTACATCTTCTAACCCTAACCCTAATCTATTGCACAAGCCACTGGAGACCGAAGCAATGACGACACTTACATTTTAATAGCATTCTCAGAAATATGAGATAACATAAACATTGGTACAAATCCAACAGCATTTTTGAATATAAACATTGGACAATCTTCAATGCTATAAACAACCACCACTTCACATCGAAGAGCATCAGTAATAAGTAAATCATCTGACAGCATCACCCGATAAGTCTCAGTTGCAGCGATCATCAGACACCCATTACACATCATAGTACACAGTCGACTTTCGTCTGTTCTGTTCTTGTATTTTATTTTATTTTCTAAATAAAGTTTATATTTGTTTTTCAAAAACTCTTCGACTCTTTTAAAAAAGTTATTTGGCGCAGTCGGTAGGATACTCAATGAGATCTATAAACGAATAGTGATTTAAATTTAAATTAAACGAATATTAATTTTAAATAGTTTGAAAAGAAAAATCGTTTGTGAAAAATATAGCATCTCACATTCATATATAAATGTATGTTGCAAAATCTCGTAGAGAATATATTTAGCAAAGGAACAGTGAAGAGAAACAATTAAACAAAGACAGATTAAACAGAAAGTTAAATAAACATCGCGACAGTGATACCGGAAGTGAAAGTGAACCAGACGAACAAAAAACAATTATAATGACAGAAACTGCATCCATAGTAAACGATGTTCAGAAGGAGGCACAACGCTTCCTTTTTCGTGAAATGGAGAAAATAAATCCATTCAGAGGATCAAAAGATTGCAATCTGGCACTGTTTATATCAACAGTGGAGTACTTTCTAAACCGAGTCTTGCTGCAGGACAATCAGATAAAGGCTACATTAATAATCCACTCAAAATTCAAGGAGAAGCGGTAAGGGCAACTAACAGCTTACCACATTTAAACCCTTCACAAAAAGCTAGAGTTATCGCCTATAATTGAAAAAATATGGTTGAAGCTTATGAAATCTTAGAAGCCAATGATATGATTCGTGTAAGAAATCAAAGTGAACTAAACAAGGGCTTTAGTATGAAACACCATCAGAATAATTCTCCTAGACAAAATTAGGGACATCAAAATTATAACCAAAATAAATTTAATCAAAATAATAATAATTTAAGACATCAGAATGAATGGTTGGGTGCTGTAGGAAGCGAGTAGTCACTGAGCGGCATCAAAATGGCGATGTCCAGTGATGTAACATTGAATATACACCAACTGTGCTTATTATACCTCCAAGTGGTAACCAACGGGTACTGGTCTCGCCCAACCGGATTTGACTTGCCGAACTAATAATTGCGAGTGTTGAACAAAAGACAAAAATAGCAACACTATAATGCTCTGTTGGATGGGACTGGCTGTCTTATTCGGCTATAGTCCAGGACGAGCCAAACCATCAGAAGGATGGTCTGCAGGAGATGAATTCAACTTAGAGAATCAACGTTGTCACTAACAGCCTTGAAGACAGAGACCTTACATGAGCTAATCTGAAATACTTGGAGCTAAGGTCAGTAAGGGTTTTCAGTACTTGCCAGGGTGCTGAAATAGAGATGGTGGCGGATGAACCCTTTTTGGGCCAACGGCAGCGATCATATCCCCGAAGTGGGTTACTAGTATCAAATTCGTTGAAACATCTATAGGCAATTAACACCAAAGAGAGCCTAACGACACAATAACATCTTAAAGCTTTCCCAACAGCGTGCATGCGTGAGTCCTTGGGTTGCGCGACTGGAGATCACCGGCGTGGTAAAAGACGATCACACAAAACTAGCGCATGCCAGTGTCAAAACTATGCGAAAACGTTACGCAAAATTTTCGAAAAAATTTCGAGCATTATGGATAGACTTGCTGATACAACAGGCACTACCCCGCCAGGCAATACCCCTGCAATGCAAGGTACTGATCCTGGACCGAGCAGAAATGACCGGGTCAGAGCTAGACGGATTCCGGGGGCTGTAATACAAGGAAGGGTAAGGAATATTGTCAGTGCTTATGCTCCCCAACCTGGGTGCGAGCAAGCGGAAAAAGATAAGTTCTGGTTAGATTTTCACAACCTCCTTAAGAAAATCTCGAGAGAAGAACTATTGTTTGTAGGAGGAGATTTGAATGGACATGTCGGGAAGACCAACGAGGACTATGAGGACTGCCATGGTGGCATGGGATACGGCATCAGGGATTCTCCTGGTGAAGATATCCTTAGCATGTGCAGGTCATATGGTCTCATTGTTTTAAGCACTATGTTCATCAAACACAGCCGACACCTGGTCACCTTTAGCAGTGGAGGGAATAAAACTCAGATTGACTACCATTTGGTAAACAGTTTCATGAAGCCACATGTCAAGGATTGCAAGGTGATACTAGGAGAAGCGATTACCCAGCAACATCGTCTCCTGGTGACAGAATTTCTCATGGAGACGAAGAGGAAAAAAAAACAAGCAGAGACTCCAGGAAGAAGAATCAAGTGGTAATACCTGGACAAAGAAAAGGGAGAAGCTTTTATCTCTAAGATGAAAAATGTTCTGTTCCACACCGTCAACAGAGCTGGTTATGAAGAATGTGATGCACAAATATGTGGAATTCTCTGCAACGAACCTGCCTTCTGAAAGCCAAATCACTGCTAGGCACCGCACAAGGACACTACCATCAACGGGACAAGGAAACATGAGGTGGAGCGATGAGGCCAAAGCAGCGATGACTAGGAAAAAATTAGCTTTCAAAGCTTGGTAAATGTGCCCCTCTCATAACAAAGAGGAAAAAGCACGCCATGAAGAAGCCTACAGATGCTCCAAGAAAGAAGCAAAAAAGAAGTGTGCCCAACTTAAAGCAGAGAGTACGGGGAGCATGTATCAGAAGTTGGAAGAAATATCTGCACCGGCTGCTGATGCAAACCAGGCCCTTCAGGAACTACGACATGTCAACATTAACAAGGGCGCAACTATCTTTAAAATTGCCGCTCAAAGAAGGAGAAATGGGCTGGAGATCTGTTCACCGAAATTCATAAGCGATGCTCAAGGCCAACTTCTTGTGGATGACGAAAAAATTCTTCACAGATGGCGACAGTACTGCGAAGGACTTTTAAATGAACAGTTCCCCAGAATATACTTTCCAACAGCCGCACCAAAGTATGAAGAAGTGCCCGACATTACAGTCGAAGAAGTCAATGCGGCGGTGAAAAGCTCCAAAGAGGGAAAAGCGATTGGGCCAGACGGGATACCCTCTGAGTTCTGGAAAAAGATGGGAGACATCGGGCTCAGATGGCTCACGGCTCTCATCTCCAAATTTATAAGAGGTGACCAAATGCCTTATCAATGGAGGGAAATTTATATTCTCCCAATTTACAAGGAGAAGGGTGATACGAGGAACTGCGACAATTATCGATCAATCAAGCTGATGTCACATACCATAAAGATCGTTGAGCGGGTGTTGGATGGCCCCCTGCGAAAAATAATACGGCTATCTGATGACCAGTGCGGGTTTGTCTCGGGCAAATCAACCACAGATGCAATCCAGAGTGTAAGAATCAGAATGGAAAAACATCGCGATTCCTCGAACGATTTGCATGCTGTGTTCGTTGATTTTGAAAAGGCGTTCGATCGATATGTGGCATATCATGGATATGTACGAGCAAGTCAAAACAAAGGTTCGATGCACTGCAGGAGTAACGGAAAATTTCCCAATCGAAGTTGGTGTACACCAAGGAATCGTCTTGAGCCCATTGCTCTTTATAACAGTGCTTGATTATCTACTTGAAGATAAGGTGAGGGACCCGAAAGTGACTCAGTTATTCTTTGCTGACGATGGAGTCATCATAAGTCAAGATCCTTCATCCTTGCAACGAGCACTGGACGTATGGGTGGACGTTCTGGAGGGAAATGGGTATCGCATAAGCGCCAAAAAGACCGAATACCTTTGCTGCTCATTTTCTGATCCACTCAGGCCTATTCCGGATATTTATTTGAACGGAACTGTGCTTCCCAAGTGCGAAAAGTTCAAATACCTTGGATCTATGATCAATAAGAAACTTGTGATGACGACGTCAACCATCGCGTAAGCGTAGGGTGGATGAAGTGGCATGAGAACTCTGCCATCTTCTGTGACCGAAAAATGCCCCCTAAGCTGAAAGGAAAGCTCTACACTGCAGTGGTCCGTCCAGCTTTACATACGGTTCACAATGTTGGACTATGTACCAGTGGTATGAAAGCAAAATGACGGCAACTGAGATGAAGATGCTTCGCATGACAGCAGGAATGACAAAGCTGGACCGAATACGGAGTAGAAAGATCCGGAAAAGCCTCCACGTCAAAGAAACCATCGTTCAAAAAATGCAGCACGACAAACTCAGCTGGTACTGTCATGTACTTAGGAGAAACGCTGAGAACCCCGTCCAAAAAGCATTATCATACACCGTTCCAGTACAATCGCGGAAGAGAGGCAGGCCCAATAACTCCTGGAGAAATCAAATGCAACGACACCAGCATTCAGTTGGCCTACGACATGGCACAATCCATAACCGGGAAGCTCGCCGACATTTTCTGAGGTCAACCCGACGAACCCCACAAGCAGATCAGTAGAGAAGCGGTGAAGTGGGAAAGTTGTGATCCCACTCGAGATCATAATATCGTCGGAAAAGAAGAAGAAGAAGAAGAAAAATGGAATTATACAAAAAAGTAGAAGCTCTTATAACTCACCTGTTTGGATAGTTCCAACAAAATTAGACAACTCGGGAACTATGAAGTGGCGTATATTGATTACCGTAAGTTAAATGAGGAAACTATCAAATATAAGTATCCATTACAAAACATTGACGATGTCTTGGATAAGTTAGGGAGATCGCAATATTTTACGACACAAGATCTGGCAAAAGGATTTCACCAGATTAGAGTCAACGAAAAAGACATAGAAAAAACTGCATTCAGTCTTACTGGTTACTATAGGAAATTTATAAAAGATTATGCTAAGGTAGCCCAACCAATGACAAGATATTTAAAGAAAAGAACCAAAATCTATACTAAAAATATCGAGTACATGAAATCATTTGAAACATTAAAAAATAATTGTTTCACCTCCAGTCCTAGCTTATCCAGATTTCAATAAAACTCTCGAGCTAACAACAGATGCATCTAATTATGCTATTGGAGCGGTCTTAGCTCAACATAAACATCCTGTTACCCTTATAAGTAGAATTCTAAACGACCACGAGAGAAACTACTCTACGTAAGCTATTGTTGAATGGGCTTTAGGTCAAATGAAACAAATATTTTGTTTGTCACGACGTTTCGTCCATGTATATGGACATCATCAGGTGAACAATGGTTTCTATATTAGCATTGATATATATGTTAACAAATATGTACAAATTATTCACAGTACAGATATTACTTACAATAATTATTGTTACATTTATATTAAATAATTTATTTATTTTTGGGTCTACACTGTATAAAGTTTAACTGACAAGTAACATGTCCGACAAATATAACACGAAAAATTATTTAAACATAACGCACAGAGATCATATTGCAGAGCTTTTTCTTTTTCTTTTCCTCTTCTCCACCAAGTGCTTGTAGTGTGGGCTGACGTCTTCCATATCGGTTCTCCTGTTCATTGTGTTATCAGCTTTGATGATATGCAGCGTCTCGATGATCATCCTTTTGTTTTGGTGTTCTTCTCGCTGCATTATTTTGACGTTATCATGGTCGGGGGAGTGCCGGAAAGTTATGCAATGTGATGCCAGTGCTGTCTTCTGGAGTGCGTTGCTCTTTATATCAGATTTGTGGCCTGCGAGTCTACTTTTAAGTTTTTGTTTAGTTGTTTCTATGTAGATTTGGTTACAATCTTCGTCTGAGTTGCCATTACAATTAATTTTGTAATTTATTTGTTGCTAAATAAGAAGACAGCACTGGCATCACATTGCATAACTTTCCGGCACTCCCCCGACCATGATAACGTCAAAATAATGCAGCGAGAAGAACACCAAAACAAAAGGATGATCATCGAGACGCTGCATATCATCAATGCTGATAACACAATGAACAGGAGAACCGATATGGAAGACGTCAGCCCACACTACAAGCACTTGGTGGAGAAGAGGAAAAGAAAAAGAAAAAGCTCTGCAATATGATCTCTGTGCGTTATGTTTACATAATTTTTCGTGTTATATTTGTCGGACATGTTACTTGTCAGTTAAACTTTATACAGTGTAGACCCAAAAATAAATAAATTATTTAATATAAATGTAACAATAATTATTATAAGTAATATCTGTACTGTGAATAATTTGTAAATATTTGTTAACATATATATCAATGCTAATATAGAAACCATTGTTCACCTGAAGATGTCCATATACATGGACGAAAAGTCGTGACAAACAAAATATTTGTTTCATTTGACCTAAAGCCCATTCAACAATAGCTTACATATAGTAACAAAAAAGGTCACCAACATCTTAAGATGAAACTACTCTACTACAGAGAAAGAACTATTAGCAATAGTTTGGTCAATCAAGTATTTAAGACCTTATCTCTACGGAAGAAAATTGCAGTTAAAATCCGATCACCAACCTTTTAAATGGTTGAAAACAAAGAGTATAGGTAAAGACATATCGGGAAGGTTACAGCAATGGATCACTTGGTGACTATAACTTCGATATAGAATACCTTAAAGGATGTCAAAATACAGTGGCAGATTACCTCAGTAGGGAAATAAAAGACACTGGAGAAATTAATCAATTGGATGATTCTAGCCTAGAAGAAACTCTCCACTCAAAAGATGAAGAACAGTTAGATCACTTTCCTTTAATAGAAAAGCCAGTTAACAAGTTTAGGCAACAAATAGTGGTTAACAATGATTATAATGAAAGAAAGATAAGAACGCAAATTTAAGTAGGCAACAGAAAGGAATTGTCCCCTACAATAATCGATTTTAAAACATTTGAAAAACAAATTAAGGAAGTTTTAAAAACTAAAAAAAAGGAATATATTGTGACGACTATCACATTTTCAACCAATTACAACAGAAATTAATCAAATTATTTGATAAAACTATAATTAAATTTTATAAATGTAGTTACCTAGCACAATAATTAGAAGATGAAAATAAAGTTATAGAAAAAATAAAATCTTATCATGAACTAGAAACAGCTCATGCAGGTATCGAAGAGAATTACTTGGGATTACAACCATATATTTACTATCCTTATTTAAGAAAATTAGTAATTGACTTTGTTAATTGTAGCAACATCTGCAAGCAAAACAAATATAAATATTGATAATGAGTTTAATCAATTGAGTATAAAAAAATGTTACTAGATCTAAATATAGAAATACATTATACTACCCAAACTCACATACATGGAATAGCCCAATTGAACGTGTTCATAGCACAATCTTAGAAAAATAAAGATGTTTATCCAATGGGAAAGAACTAGGAATAATCGATAGAATTGATACAATATACAAAGCAGTTTTCTACTATAACAACTCCATTCAAGTACTGAGTAAAGAGAAACCTTTTAATATACAATCAGGCCATGTAGACAAAGAAAGATTATATAGAACGTACGAAAATAATAAAGAAAAAAGAATAGAGAAAACCAATAAGACTAGAGAAGACTACATAGAAACTAGTAGCAAAGCTTTTATAGTAAATCATCACAGAAAATATGATAAAACTACTCCGCGATTCTTTTACAAACAAACGAATCATGGACATCCAATCAATATACAACATCATAGAAAGACAAAAATAAAAAACAAAGATGACATAATTATGAAAAATAAACCTGGAAGACCTAAACTTAGTCTAACACAAAAATAGCATCAAAGAAAGATTCAGTTACACAAAAGATTCCATCGGGAACAGATCCGCTTCCGATCGCAAGTTGTTCGCATAAATAAAATTTACAATGAAAATCTTAACACACATTCTTTTAATTAAGCTAGTATTTAGTGACATAACAATTGAAAACATATATAACCAAGAAGGTTATAATAAAATAAAATTAAAGAAAGTTAAACTAGTTAGAGATTATAAACATGTAGTTCATAAAATCAATATCACTCAAATCGAAGAAGTTTTGAATAACATTGACAGTGACATTTACAAATTAAAAAAATATTAAATTTCCCGCAGAAGTATATCGAGAAATTCGCATTATTAAATCCGAAATCAGTAGCTTATTACTGCATAGAAACAGGAGAAGTTTAATAAACCTTGGTGGTAACATGCTTAAGTTTTTGTTTGGAACATTAGATAAAAACGACCGAAAAAATATCGAAGAACAATTGAATATAAATAAATATAACAACCATGAATTAATTGTAGCATTTAACAAGCAAATTGACATTAATAATAAACTGAAGAAGCAAATAGATACTATACAATCAGAATTTAACAGTATGTACAAAAGTAAAGATTTTCTAAATCTCAAAGTAGGAAGTACATCAATAACACAAAGAATAATAATTTAAGAAGTTCTTGAAAAAATTAATAAAATTAAAAGCATTATTGAAAAAATTCAAAACAATGTGTTATCAAGTAAACTAAATACACGAGTACGATAACTTTGGCGCCAAGAATTGATAACGGTTTTTTGTAGAACAGTTCAACATAAGCATTTTTTACTACGGGTGGGGGGTGTATCTCCCTCCGTTTGGGCGGGAGGGGCAATTTTATAAAAAAAAACAGTGCTAAAAGTTTAAAACAAATATTCAAAAATAAACGGTAATACTAACAACTAAGTTTTATATCTTTTTTAAAGCCAATACTTTTTTCTATTAGATGTTTTTTAAATAAAGTGAAAACTATGCATAGTCTTTGAAAAAAACGGACTTTAAACTCAAAAATTGCGAATAAAAAGGTAAAATAAAACTTTGAAGTGTGATTTTTCAAAACTGTAAAATAAAATACTACTTTTTTTTATAAAATTCGTTGCTCATATTAATTTTAAATCATAAAATGAAAACAAAATGATTTTATGTTTTCTGGTTTTTGAGAAAATGGAAAATTACTAAAGTGTATAAACAGTGAGGTATGTAAGGGGGGGCATGCTGCCCCCTGCAACCCCCCTGCTTGGACACACTATAGGAATTGGGTTGGGTGCGAGGTGGGGTGGGTGCTAGGTTGGGTGAATGCTAAGTTTCTGTTGCATTTAAAGATGCCCAAGCATCATTACAAAAACGAACCTAAGTACAACATTCACCGTATACCAAAAAATAAAGAAAACTCTTATAAGAAAGTAGTTTTAGTAATTATCCATTTTCTCAAAAACCAGAAAACATAAAATCATTTTGTTTTCAGTTCATGATTTAAAATTAATATGAGCAACGAATTTTATAAAAAAAAGTAGTATTTTGTTTTACAGTTTTGAAAAATCAGACTTCAAAGTTTTTGTTTACCTTTTTTTTCGCAATTTTTGAGTTTAAAGTCCGTTTTTTCAAAGACTATGCATAGGTTTCACTTGATTTAAAAAACATCTAATAGAAAAAAGTATTGGCTTTAAAAAAAGACAAAAAACTTAGTTGTAAGTATTACCATTATTTTTTAATATTTGTTTTAAATTCTTAGCACTGTTTATATAAAATTGCCCCTCCCGCCCAAACGAAGGGAGATAGACCCCCCATGGTAAAAAATGCTTGTATTAAACTGTTCTACAAAGAACTGTTATCAATTCTTGGCGCCAAAGTTATAGTACTCTCCCCAGTTTACCTAATAATAATAAAGAAGAATTAAAAATAAATGATAAATATAGCATTGAAAACGAAAATGTAGAATACATATCGAAAGAAGAAGATTTAAATAAATTGGAAATATACATAAACTGTGTAACAACAAGAAATTGTACTTAATTAATCAATAAAAGAGAAAATATTGTATTAGAAATAGCAAGAGGAAAATTGTTTGTAAAAAACAGTTGTATAGAAATAAGTACCAATTGTAATGAAAAGAAAAAAATTAAAATTATAAATAATGAATTAATTCAGTTTGAGAAATGTAAGATAGCTATAGATAATAGAACTTTTGAAAATTCCAATGAAATAGAAGAACAATCTTTATATTTAGAGAATCCAAAATTGTATGAAAACATTTCTAATCTCTTAATTGAAAAAGAAATTAAACTAGAAAATATAAATAATATTGACATAATTCACGAAAAAATATCAAAATTAAATACACATAAAGAGACTTCATATTACATACATATTGTAACTATTTTTATATTATGCACTGTAATTATATTTCTGTGTAGAGATAGAATAAATTGTTTCAGTAGAAATAACAATCTTAAGGAGGGGGGAGTTACGTATACATCTACATCTTCTAACCCTAACCCTAATCTATTGCACAAGCCACTTGAGACCGAAGCAACGACGACACTTAAATTTTAATAGCATTCTCAGAAATATGAGATAACATAAACTTTATTCCAAATCCAATAGCATTTTTGAATATAAACATTGGACAATCTTCAATGCTATAAACAACCACCACTTCACATCGAAGAGCATCAGTAAATCAATCTGCTAAAATAAACATTGGACGATCTTCGATGCGGCCAACAATCATCGCACAGCATCACCAGATAAGTCCCAGTTGCAGCGATCATCAGACACACCTTACACATCATAGTACACACTCGACTTTCGTCTGTTCTGTTCTTGTATTTATTTTCTAAATAAAGTTTATATTTGTTTTTTAAAAACTCTTCGACTCTTTTTAAAAAGTTATTTCACGACTGCATCGCAACAAACTTGCTCTGTTGGCAAGTAATCTGAGAAATGACTAATTATGTTTGATTATTACGTCAAAACCTTCTCTTTTTTAAAAATGCATAACTTGCCTTATTGTACCTATATAATCGCAAAATAAAACACGTTGGGGATATTTTGAGATTTTGTAGGTTGTGGAGATTTCGACCAAAAATATTTTTTATCGGGGATTTTGTCCATCAGACAAACATTTTATTCACTAAAATAAAAATTTGTCAACTTTATTTTCACCGAAACATCGATTTCCACTTTAGTTTTCACAAAACTTCGATAAACTGGGACATAAGTCCCAAATTTATTTTTTGGGACTTAAAATTAACTTTAAAAATTACAGTTTTGAAAAAAGTAAGACATCAAGTAACTGTATTTTTGTTGTACAGTCAAAGCTCAGTCAAAGAAGCATTGACAATGCGTAAAACTAAACGGAAATTACTGAACAAACTATCAACATGAGTGTATTCTTGGTAGATTCCTAAATTTATTTAAAAGAAATTGAAGGTTGGTCATAAGTCCCAAATTTATTTTTTATCACTTATGTCCCGATGGGTGGCCGTACATAATTGTGTTCAATGTTAGAGCATAATAATTCAGTACGTACATCTTTACCACCAATGGTAAAAAAAACTTTAAGTTTTCCTTTCGCGATGTTATTTTTTACCGGTTGGGTATACCGGTAAGCGTTTCAAAGCTCATTTTGATTCATGACTCTACTTAAGCATTTTCAGAGCACACCTTATTTGAATCTCCAAAAAAATGCTAAGCTCCCGTTAAAATTTGAAAAATTAAAAATAAGAAATAGAATTTCAGTTTTTCTAAAAAATCTCATTAAATAGTTTTAATGCTTTTGCTCCGGAAATGCAACTTTAGGGTTGTTGGCCAGGCAAACCGTTGACATCTTAACGGAAATAAAGTTTTCACGACCTAGTTTTACATTTTCCCTTTCAACAACGTGTGAGCCATGTAAATCGTTCGTGTGATTGCTGAAGTACAGAAAAATTAAGATGTCTCTACCGAATCTCCGAAAAATGCTTAGCTTCCGGTTAAAATTAATATGTTTTCGGTTTGGATTTAAGATAAGGTTAAATTGAAATATATTTGAAGGACAAAAATAAATGTGGGAAACCTAGACCCAAACATAAAAACAAAAAAACTGGCTTAATTTTATTGCTTGATTCTCTATACTTGCTCTGCTTATATTGGGATTTTTTCTTGGGGATGCTTGAGCTTGATTCCGCATATTCCTGATACTACATTTCTTAAATATTTTTTAATATCTCTTTCTTAATGAAATAAAAACAGTTTATTTTTTAATCAAGTTTTTTCTTTTATTAAGCTAAAACAAAAAATATGGAAAAACTTGTACAAAAAAAACACTTTTCCTAAAAAAAAACCAAAAATGGTCACCATGAATGCCTTACAGGAAATATTTTTTTGTATCACAACACCACCTAAGAATGTCGATATTGTTCTATGAATAAAAGTGATAGCCGTAGCCATCTAAAAAGAGGTTTTTACCGCCTTTGTTCGATGTAAATAATTCAATTTTACACGTTTAGTCGGAAGGTGAAACTAAGTCTGAATGAAATCTGTAACATATACTGATTTATAATGTTTCAAATACTTATTAACTTCGTTACCTTAAGCTACACAAAATAAAGGGCACGATTGCATCGCACAAACTTGCTCTGTTGGCAAGTTATTTGGAGTTTGTGGAGATTTCGACGAAAATTTTTTTATGTCTTTGGGAATTTCGTCCAATGGAGATTTTTTTTTTGGTGATTATGTGTGATTCGAAAATTCGAATAACATAGAACAAGTAGGTCTAGCCAGAACTATCACCTTGAATAAGAGAATTTAATTGGTAAATTTAACGAAGAAGTAAGTGATGCCTATTAAAGTAGTAGCCCCACTAAGAAGTGAGAAGCAAAGAAGAAGACCGGTTGTGGTCTTCGAAACAAAGATCCCAAGCAAAAAAAACTTTTTATAAAAAATGCATTTTCTAGGTAGTAAGGCAAGAGACCATAATTTAATAACGCATTATAGACAACACTTCTCAAACCAACCAGAGTTGAGTTGGAATTTGCGACAGCTCTCACGGACGAATTTGATAAAATATATAAAACTGTGAATATACCAATAAGCTTCAAAAAAGCTATAATATTTCCTCTACACAAAAAAAGAGATTTAAATGATCCGCAGAACTACAGAGGAATAATCCTTTCTTAATACTTATTCCAAATTGTTTGGTGTCACACTTTTTAATAGACTGACTCGTTGCCTCGTTGGTAAAAGAGAAGAAGGTACTGTATGAGTTTCAACCAGGCTTTAGGCAAGGTTACTCAACAATAGACTAAATATTTACACTTGTTATATTGCCGAGATATATATAAAGAAGAATAAATAGTTATTTACTCTATTTCAATTCAATTTAATTCAAAGATTCATTAATTGCAACTAGTTATAAAGTTTACAAAAGTTTTTTATGAATTTTTAAGCATTGGCTTTGCCGTCAGCTCGACTGGTAATTTTAAAGTATTTAATTTAGTTGAACAAATAGAATAAATAACAAAAAAAAAAGAATTTTGTACTTGTATAGATATAGGTATAAGTTATGAATATTCCAAAGTTATGAGCTTTCTGTAGCGATAGCTAGCTCTGACATAATTCACAAGATTCGTCCAAGTTAATCCAGTTAAAATTTCAATCGTTTCCTGTATTGAAAGGGTGGGTTTACCAAAGTATGGTAATGCGTTAGGACTCGCCCTAGAATCACTTTATTTAGGGAGAGTAAGTCCTGGAGCCAGTATGCTGGGCGTAGATGAGAAGTGGACACGCCTTAAGAATACTGTCATTAGTACTGCCAACTCCATCTTAGGCAGCAGTCGTAGAAATCGGAACGACTGGTTTGATGATGAATGCAAGCTAGCGACTGAACGTAAGAATGTTGCGTACCGAGCAATGCAACAATCTCATAGAACGCGGGCACGCGAAGAAGAATATAAAGAGCTCAGAAGAATAGAAAAACGGCTTCACAGACAGAAAAAATCAGCCTGTGAGAAGAACTTAATCTGTGAAATAGAAAAAAGCCGAGAGCGAGGTCCGCACCAGGCGCGGAAGTTCTACCAATCCGTCCGAAACATGACGCAGTACACACCACGTTGCACATACTGCAAGGACGGAAAGGGAAATCTGATCACCGATCCACAAAGCATACTGGAGCGATGGGAAGTGTACTTTAATGAATTGCTAAATGGTCAACTCACTGCAGAAGTGAAGGCTCCACTGCTTCAAGACGAATACCCTATGTTGCCGTCACCAAGCATAGAAGAGGTTGAGAAGGCTATAGACCGGCTAAAGAAAAACAAAGCCCCGGGAGCTGATGGTATACCAGCCGAATTATTTCAACACTGTGGGCCAGCTCTACGTCAGGCAATTTATGATATTATAGTGCACGTGTGGGAGCATGAAAAAATGCCAGAAGACTGGCGAAAAGGTATAATATGCCCCATACATAAGAAAGGAGATGTCACAACGTGCAACAACTATAGAGGTATCACGTTGTTGAGTACCGCCTATAAGATACTCTCCTCTATCCTACAAGACCGGATAACCCCATACGCTAAAACCATCATCGGACAATATCAGTGTGGTTTCATTCCAGGCAAATCAACAACTGATCAGATCTTTACCCTTAGGCAGGCGATGGAAAAATGTCTAGAATTTAACATCCCAACATACCACCTGTTTATAGACTTTAAGGCCGCCTATGATAGCATAGCCAGGGTAGAACTTTACAAAGCCATGAGAGAATTCGGCATCCCAAATAAATTGACACGACTATGTAGGTTGACCATGACCAACGTAACAAGCCAAGTAAAAATAGCCGGATTGCTATCCAGACCAATCAACATCTTTAATGGACTCCGACAAGGGGATGGTTTGGCCTGCCTCCTCTTCAACCTGGCGTTGGAGAAAGCAATCCGTGACTCTGGCACGGCAACAAGAGGGACCATCGTCAACAGGTCCAGCCAGATACTGGCTTACGCAGACGACATCAACATCATCGGAAGAACCGAGCAAGCTGTACACGACTCCTTCATCCAGATCGAGCAGGCGGCACAAAATCTGGGGCTGCACATTAGTGAAGGTAAAACAAAGTACATGGTGGCGTCGAATGCAAGAGGAACAGTTGGTCAAACAATCAAGGTAGCGGAGCACGAATTTGAAGTGGTGCAATCCTTTAAATACCTTGGGTCAATAGTAGCAGCCGATAACAATATAGAAGAAGAGAAAAGTCTTAAGGAGAATTGTTGGCCCCATATGTGAGGAAGGATGATTCCGGAGACGGTACAATCATGAATTGTACGCAATCTACCTTGAAGCAGATATCGTGACAAAAATTAGGCTCGGTAGACTTCGGTGGGCAGGGCACCTAGCTCGCATGAGCGAAGAGGAACCTGCTCGGAAAGTTCTTTGTGGTACATTCTATGGCAGACGACAGCGTGGTAGACCATGCTTACGCTGGAGAGATGGCGTAGACCAGGACGCTTGGAGCCTTGGGGTGCGCAACTGGATGGCGTCGGCTCGAGACCGGGATAGGTGGAGAGACTTGTTGGAGGAGGCCATGACCGGACCTTGGTTGTCGAGCCGATGATGATGATGAATCTTCTTTAGATCTCCAGTTACACAAATTGCAGAATTGGTAAATGCTTTTGTTATATGGGCTAAAATTTAGGTAGAGAAGTTCGCATCTTGATTTGAAAATCAGTGAAATATCTTTGTAGCTGAAAGAATATTGGAAGTAGTTCTTTTCACGCAAGTTATAATGCAGCTAGCTATAAGGTTTTCGGATTGCAAGGCCTTTCCATCGACCTTTTTTGATCAGAGTCTTCAAGTTTTTGACATTTTCATCAAATTTACGTTGCCGGGTTTTATCTGCACAACTTCTCGGTGGCAGTTATGTTTTCCCATGTCCCGACCGCCAGTCCGTATTACGATTTTCATAAAGCATCAATATTTTACATAAACGAGTTTATTGGAGATTGAACACTCAAAGCAGGTAGTCAGCTTGTAGCTTAAGAGTTGAAGTAAAAATTTTTGGCAAGCATGTTTTCAAATAAATTCAATAGTTTAGGGCTGTTAAAGGAATATTGAATATTTTCTTAGTAACATTTCTTTTAAACTTTTCAATTTCCTCGTATTCTTGAATTCCACATTTTGGCGGAGCATAACAAAGCGATGATTTCAAGACTGCATTGAAAATTTTATGTTTTGTTGAAAGATTAATGTGATCATTTTAGAAAATCTTCTTCCAAGTAAGATTGATCAAACATTGTGAAGTTTTGGCTTTTTCTATAAGGTGCTTCCTATTATCCAGGACTGGATTGAGTAAACCTCCCAAAAACTTCTGTTTTCTCGATACTTCTAAATGTTGTCCATTAAACTTCCACTGGCTTTCAAATTTTCAGTGTTAATGAATAGACCCCACTAATAACAGTAGTCCGTAAAGCAATTTAGCATTAATTGTTAAGTTTCTGGTAGTTCAGCTAGTAAAATAAGGTCATCGGCCTAAAGTAATACATTAATTGTGATACCTACTGTACGGAGTCCTCCTGGAATGTGATCAGCAATATCATTTAGGTTAGGTTAGGTTTGCGGGTTGGTGTAGGAGAGCCAATGGCTCAGCCCCAGCACACTTAGGTCAATGTAGACCCATTGTGATGCCCATTTGAGGGTTTACCAATTCCTCATCTTACCATACTCGTAGTCCATATTTAGTTCCTTAGTATCAACCAGGGGTGTCCAACCATCCGTTTCCTCTTGCGAATCTATATAGATTTGTTATTTGGCACTCTGATAGTTCTTTAATGCTTTCGAAGAAGTATTTCCCCAGAGTTTTATTTCTTAGATGACATAGACAGTGACAGAGGTAGTGGGTTATATCCTCATGTTCTTCCTCGTCACTGCAACTTCTACGCAGATCGTTTTCAGTTAGACGTAGTTTTTTGGCGTGATATCTAAAAATGTTATGGCCAGTTAAAACACCTACTAACGTCGATACTGACTTCCTGTCTTTTTGAATGATTGCATTCGTTCTATTTTTATCATACTGCGGCCACATTCGTTCTATTTTTATCATACTGCGGCCACAGTTTTCTATTTACCTCATAAGTGTTTGGGTTTGCCCATCTAGAGTTGGCTTTTGCCAGGATTTCACACATTATATTAAGTTTGAGGTCGCATAACGGAGGTTTTACGTTCTTTTCTCAGAGTTCTAGGCTAAGTGCTAAGCCTTTTTTTGCCAATTCATCGGCTTTTTCATTTCTCATGATACCCGCGTAAACGTTGACCTAGCAGAGTGTTATATTATGCTGTGTGGCAAGAACTTTAAGCTCTTCGCGACAGCTTTTCACAAGCTTGGACTTTATTTCCACAGCAGAAATTGCTTTTATCGCTGCCTGGCTATCGATGAAAATGGTAATATTCTCTCGGGGTAGTGCCATCATTGATGCCACTCTGGCAGCTTTCGTTACTGCTAGAACCTCTGCTTGGAATACACTGCTGTTATTGGGTAGCCTGATCGAGCCTTCTATATTCAGAGCTTCTGAGAAGAAAAGCCAGCCCCAGTACCTATATACATTTTTGAGCCGTCTGTAAAGATAGATTTGGTTGTAGGTTGTTAAACTTTATTATTTATCCACTAACTATGTAGTCAGACTCTACATTTGTTCCTGTGTGGATGTTCAAAATTTCAGAGTGTCCAGTTAAACTGGATTTCCACAGATTAGATTGGCTAATCCTGAGAGTGCTTTTTGCTGCAGTTTCCTGCATATAAAGGTCAAGTGGAAGAAGGTTAAGTATGGTTTCTAAGACCGCCGTAGGTGTCGTGTGAGTTACAAATGTACCCTCACATCCCATACCCATTGTTGATATACATACTCCACAGATGATAGCCATATCCATCCCGAAGATAACATAAACACTCGTCAGCTACTTTGTATGAAACCAATAAAGATTCAAACCTAAACCACCATTTTAATTCCGAAGAAGATAACATAAACACTCGTCAGCTACTTTGTAGATGAAACCAATAAATATTCAAACCTAAACAAAAGCCAGAAGACAAATTAATGCAACACTCAGCATGATCCAATGATCATGCTATAATACAAATACATACAAAAAGATACGGCACAGTAGGTTAAGAAATCAAATGTATTATAATTATAAATCAGTTCTTTTCTCGATATCAAATAAAGAGGATCGTTGAGATCCTACTAAAATACTTAATTTGCGGTTTATCATTTTCAAGAAGTTCCTCCAAGTTGTTGGGAGAAGGAAAATATATTTTTTTTATTCCCAGAGGAATAACCAACATAACTGGCGCAGTCGGTGGGATATTTTTCCAGTATCCGCACGGTGAAAGTGAACGTTTTTTTTTTCTAAATTTGAGTAACTCGGAAGTTACTATTTCGAATAAACTGAAAGTGAACGCTTTGTTTCAAAATTTGAGTAACTCAGAAGTTACTATATCAAATAAAGTGAAAGTGAAAAGTTTTGAGAAAAAAAAACACTTAATTTACAAATTACAATTTTGAGTAACTTAGAGGTTACTATATCAAATAAATTAAAAGTGAAAAGTTTTTTTTTAAGAACATTTTATTAACAAAAAAAAAAAAAAAATGGAACAACAGATAAACTTGCTGCTAAATGCAACAGCAGAACAGAGGGAACTCCTGCAGCAGCAACAACAGTTGCAGCAGCAGCAACAACAACAACAAGATCAACCACAACAACAAGAACAAGAGCAATTACCTGTAGTAAAACCACTTACGCTCATCTTACCAGAATTAGAAATTGTGAAAATAATACAGAAAATCAAACCATTCAGTGGAGAAGGACTATGGGATGTAGCGTCCTTCATATATGACGTGGATATAAACTTAAAATATCTGACACCAGCTACGAGAGCGTTTGCAACACAAAACATAGTCAGAGGACTAATTCAAGGAAGAGCACAGCAGGCAGTCCGAATGCTAGGACCTTTCGTTACATGGACAGCAATGAAGGACACATTAATAAAAAACTTCGGAGCACAGGAGAATTATATATATATTTACCAACAAGCCGTAAGTTTGAAAAATATTTGCCTAGATACTTATTATATTAAGCTGTGTTCATTAATGGATAGGATAAACATAAAATATAATTTCGAATTAATAAAACCTGTCGAATTTTCGCCAGAAAACGTAAAAGATATGTTTTTCAGAATTTTTTGTTCACAACTAAATTCAAACCAAGAAAGTTTCGTGCTAAGTAGGAACATTAATAATATGCAAAAAGCATATGAGCTTTTAAATACATACAAAAATTCGAATCCTCAGTTTTCTGATGGATATCCTTCTAGAAATAGATATAATAATAACGATAATTTAAATTCAAATCGAAACGCTATCGGAAGTTTCAATACTAGAAATTTTTACAATAATGGAAATAGGTTTAATAATACTAACTCGAATTATAGAAATTTAAATAACGGTAATTATAATAGCGGTAATTACAGAAGTAATAACCCTAACTTTAGAAATTCGAACAACAGAAATTTCAACAATAATAGTCAAGCGAATTTTAATAGGATTAATAACTACCCGAATAACAATAATAGTTATAATAATAATGGGTATAACAATAGAAATAATAGTTACGGGAACAATAATAACAGGAATAATTATAATAATAATTTTTTTAGAAATCAAAATCAAAACACAAATCCAAGAAATTTGAGTACAAATACGAATCAAAATAATGAAGTAGATAACCGTGACATAAATTTTCAGGAGGAGGCCTCAGAGGTCCTTTACCCATAGTAAATCTAACAATTGAAAATGAAATTATACCTGTACTAATTGATTCCGGAGCATCAACTAGTAGCATTGATATAAATTGTCTTAAAACATGTCCAAGGTATAAACTACAATATCCTCAAGATATTAATGGTCTAACAGGTGTAACTACAGTAACTGAACAAATTAAAACATCCTTTCCTAAAGAATTTAATGCACCAACAAATAATAAAATGATGTGGAAAATTTTGAACCTTTCTGGAAAAAGTTTCAAAGCTATAATAGGACAAAATATTCTGTATCCTTTAAACGCCACCCTCAATGTAGGGGAAGGTTCTTTTAAAATTTTTAATGACACTCTATTTTTTAACTATGCTTGTCCACAAGAAATTAATTGTTTTGAAGAACTTATAGAAATAAATAATTAAGATTGTCTCTACAAAGACTTAAATAAAGAAGAAAATGAATCCTTAAGAAAAGTGTTAAGAAATAATAGTGAATTATTTTACAAAGAAGGAACCGATTTGAGTTGCACGTCTAATACTAAACATAGTATAACCACTACAGATAGTATACCTATCTTTTCAAAAATGTATCGTTATCCTAAAATACATGAAGAAGAAGTGGAAAGACAAGTTCAAGATATGCTCAAACAAGGCATTATACAAAAGTCTAATTCCCCATATAATGCACCAATTTGGGTGGTACCCAAAAAACAAGATAATTCAAAAATAAATAAATGGCGAATAGTAGTCGACTATCGCAAATTAAATGAAAAAACTCACGAGAACAAGTTCCCTCTCCCAAACATTGAGTCAATTTTTGATAAACTTGGTAAAGCCATGTATTTTACCACACTAGACCTAGCTAAAGGTTTTCACCAAATTTTAGTCAATGAAAAAGACAGACCCAAAACCGCATTTAGCACTCCACAAGGTCACTACGAGTTTAGAAGAATGCCGTTCGGATTAAAAAATTCCCCGGCCACATTTCAAAGAATGATGAACGAAATCTTTCGAGAACACATTAATAAAATTTGTGTCGTATATCTAGACGATATTTTAATATTTTCAACTTCACTCCAAGAAATGGAAGTGAATATTAAATTAATTTTCCAAGAACTAAAAAAGCACAACCTGAAAATTCAAATCGACAAATGTAAGTTTTTTTCAAAAAGCACTGAATATTTAGGCCATATATTGACCGACAAAGGCATTAAGCCAAACCCATCTAAATTAGAAGCAATACAAAAACTATGTGTACCCAGAACAACTAAACAAATAAAATCCTTTTTGGGAATAACTGGCTATTACAGAAAATTCATCGAGAATTATTCCAAAATAGCTATCCCATTAACGGAATGTTTAAAAAAAGTTAGTAGGATTGATGGAAAAAATACGCAATACATAAATGACTTTGACAAATTAAAACACTTGATTACGAGTCATCCAATATTAAGATATCCTGACTTCAAGAAACGTTTTACTCTCACTACTGATGCTTCCGACAAAGCTATTGGAGCCGTTCTATCACAAGACAATCACCCAATTTCATTTGCATCTAGAACTCTCAATGAACATGAGATAAACTATGCAACAATTGAAAAGGAACTATTGTCTATAGTTTGGTCAACAAAATATTTCCGACCATATCTTTATCGAATAAAATTTACAATCAAAACAGATCATAGGCCATTAGTCTGGTTAAATAATCTCAAAGACCCTGGCTCTAAAATGATAAGATGGAAGACAAAATTAAATGAATATAATTATGATATAGAATACGTCAAAGGTAAAGAAAATAAAGTGGCAGACTTTCTGTCAAGGATAAATACAAACGAAAATGAAATCAATGTGAATGAAGACACTAATAAAAGTAAAAATGAAATAATAGAAAATAGAGGAATAGTGAATAAGTTTAAAACACAAATAATTTTAGTAAAAGAAAAAGAGCAAGTGTATAAAAAAGTACATAGTAAAAAGAAAATTTTTATTACAGAAACAGAAATTAGAAATGATGAAATAACTAAAATATTAAAAGAATATTTACTAGAAAAAGGAGTCTTAGGAATTTTTTCAGAATTAGATGAAAAGACATTTAATTTATTTAAAAATAAATTCTTTGAACATTTTACAATTACAAATTACAAATTAATAAAATGTACGTATTTAGCCGAAGATCTACTGAGCAAAGATTCATGCCTAGAAAAAATAAAAGAAATCCATGAAAAAACCAACCACAGAGGAATCCACGAAAACTACTCTGAACTAAAATTAAAATATTATTTCAATAAATTTCAAGAAATAATTATAGAATACATAAATAATTGCGAAGTCTGTAATTTAGCAAAATATGATAGGAAACCCCCTAAACCAAAATTTAAACATACGGTAGCCCCAAACAATATAAATGAAATTATTCATTTAGACATATTTCACATTGAAAAGAAATATTTTTTACAGTAATTGACAAATTCTCGAAACATTTATATGTAAAAGAAAGCATAGACAAAAACTCATTAACCCTCGTAGAATAAATAAAAAAATACATATCGAACTTTGACAAGCCGAAGCTTAAAGTAGCAGACAATGAATTCAACACGGCTAATATTTTAGAATATATAAAAGAGGAAAATTTATCAATTCACTTCAATTCTCCCAATAGCCACACCGGCAATTCTGATATGAGTAGGTGTCATTCTTCTCTACTCGAACACATGCGAATAATTGACATCACAGAGCCCAGTCTCGAAGTTTCAAGAAAAGCTACTATGTATTATAATAATACAATACATTCAACCATAGAAAAGAAACCAATAGAGGTACAATTTGGGAATATAGATAAAAATAAAATTTTCAAACTATTAGAGTCAAAGAAAAGTAAATGGCTAGAATATCATAATCAAAATAGAGAAACAAATAAAATTTATCCTCATAATAAAGCTTACATAAAAAATTACAGTCAGGTAAGACATAAAGAAAAACCTAAATTTCGAAAAGTAGATGTTAAACCAGATGATAAGGGTAATATTATACACAGTAAGGGCAAAAGAAATTTAAAGATCCATCCTACACGGATAAAAAGGCTGAAAAAGTATTTCAAAGGTTCAATTAAAAATAAAAATCAAAATGTTACTGATAAACAAAGTCAAAATCAATGAAACTCTGTTTTTATTACAGATTTCAACTCACCTCAACATAAAAACAATATTTTTAATTATAACAATAATATTGAGTGTTATAATAAGCTCAAACGCAGACATTCAAATAGAAAACATTGAAGACCAAGGAGTAATATTAATAAAAGACGATGATATACCTTTAGTCAGTGACTATTATCGAATTTACCATAGGATCAACTTACAAGAATACATAGATATTCTTAATAATTTAACTTCACACAAAAATCAAAATCCAGATACAATACAAATAATTCAAAATAATGCAGCACTATGTCAGAAAATTGAAAAAATTAAAACTAATATAAAAATGCTTTTAAGTTCAAATGAACACTCTGTTAAAAATAATATTAAATTACGTAATAATAGACTAAAGAGAGGTCTAACAAACCCAATAGGTTCAATTTTTAAATTACTATATGGAACTATGGATAATGAAGACAGAGAAGAAATTACAGAACATTTAGATGTTATAGATAAAAACGATAAAAAGCTTGCAGAAGCATATAACCAGCAAATAGAAATAAATGACATTTTCCAAACTAATTTTAAAAATATACAGAACAATATAGAAGACACAAAATCTAAAATATTTAAAATTACTGGCAACAACAGAGATGAAATTAACATAGTTAAAAATGAAATCTCCTTATTGAAGCTCTCTTATTATGTTTCAGAATTAGACCAAGAAATTGAAAAAATAATTGACAATGTAAACGCGGCTAGAGAAGGAATTATGTCAAGGTCAATTTTAGATATTGACGAAATAAATGAAAATTTTATTGGTTTGAATGAGTTGAAAGAAATAAAAATAAACATTTTTGGAAAAGATAATTCCAATACTTTTATAGTTATAATTAGCATACCTATATTTTTAGACAAGGAATTTCCTACTTATTATTTAAGATTAATACCTTTTTCAAATAATTCTATAATTTCAAATATAGAAGAACAAAAAGTTATCAAATACAAAAATAAAATTTATCCTGTCAACAAATATGTAAAGGATTTGAAAAATCCAATAGAATGCTCTCCATGTAAGACCATTGAATATAAAACAAAAAATTATGTTGAAGAAATAAATAAAGGTCTATTATTAGTCATACATTTTGAAAACACCATATAACATAATTGTAATGAAAAAACATACCATCTATACAAAAACTTCATTGTTAACTTTAATAATTGTACTGTGACTCTAAATAATGAACATTATCATAATAAAATTAAAATTTTTAATCATAAAACTGTAATTCAACCAAATTTCAACTTAAGGGTAATTGATTCAGAAATTATTATTAAAGACCTAATTATTCAAGATAAAGAACACCAAAAGAAAATAAAACTCATAGAATATAAAAATAATCGAAATACAATCACTTTTTCAAGTGTAATAACTATATGTATTATAATAGCTATATGCTACTTTGTACCTTTATAAAAATAAGTACCTTTATAAAAATAAGAATATAAAAATTGGAAACAAAATATGTGCCGAAGAAATAAAATCCGATAATAATAGACCACTAAATGAAATTAAAAACATGAAGCCTCAGGAGAGTCTCCAATCTAAGGCGGGGGGAGTTACAAATGTACCCTCACATCCCATACCCATTGCTAATATACATACTCCACAGATGATAGCCATATCCATCCCGAAGATAACATAAACTCTCGTCAGCTACTTTGTATGAAACCAATAAAGATTCAAACCTAAACCACCATATCAATTCCGAAGAAGATAACATAAACACTCGTCAGCTACTTTGTAGATGAAACCAATAAATATTCAAACCTAAACAAAAGCCAGAAGAAAAATTAATGCAACACTCAGCATGATCCAATGATCATGCTATAATACAAATACATACAAAAAGATACGGCACAGTAGGTTAAGAAATCAAATGTATTATAATTATAAATCAGTTCTTTTCTCAATATCAAATAAAGAGGATCGTTGAGATCCTACTAAAATACTAAATTTGCGGTTTATCATTTTCAAGAAGTTCCTCCAAGTTGTTGGGAGAAGGAAAATATATTTTTTTTATTCCCAGAGGAATAACCAACATAACTTGCGCAAGGCACTGGTTGATGCAATGCATGCAAGTCTCTGGATGTAAGTCAACGCCTTAAGGTTTGTAGCTTTATTAGCGGCCTTCCACCAAACTAAGCATCCATACGTCAGTATCGGTCTCACTATCGCAGTGTACATCTATAGAATTACCTTGGGTTTTGGGCCCCAGTTTTTTCCGAAAATTCTGCTGCATGAGTAGAATGCGATGGATGCCTTTTTGACTCTTTCTTGGACATTCATTTTCCAGTTCAATTTCCTGTCAATTATGATTCCGAGGTATTTCGCGCTTTTGGATAACAGTGGTGAAATGACCCCACCTTGTTGTGTACCTCTTGAGGCAGTCATTTTCAATTCTGTGTTAGCGAGGGAGGTGTTTACGTTTCTTTTGTTTAATAGGCTTAGTATTATTTGAGTAATACTGTTGTCAATGTTCATGCTTATTAAGTTTCTTTCTATAGTACTAGCCTCAACATTCTTGAAAGCGCTTTCAACGTCAAGAAAGGCTGCTAATGTGTATTCTTTTTGATATAGTACTGACTACTGCATGAAGGGCAGTTTCAACACTTTTTCCCTTCATGTACGCATGCTGGTTCTGGGATAAGGTTCCTGGATTGAGCATACTACGTATAAATACATCGAGTAGTTTATCGAATGTCTTAAGCACAAACGTTGGTAGGTTTATTGGTCTGAAATCTTCTCGCCAAGTGGCGTGTATATGTGTGTACATAATACATCGCATGAATAGTTCTTTTAACACTGGTATAAACAGGTGCTTTGCCTTTTGAAGCATTATTAGATTAATAACATCAATGCCTGGTGATTTGTATGAGGAGAATGAGTCAATTGTCCACTCTATTTCCTTCTCACTAATTACTTTTGCCGGGACTATATTATTGTGGGTATTTTCGTGATTGGTATCTGTGCCCGGTTCGGACTGCGTCTTAACACACCCTGGGAAGTGTGTAATTAGTAGGAGTTCTATTGTTTCGGTGCAGGATTAAGTCCATCTGCCACTGTTATCTATAAGATAGCCAGGGATTACCGGTTCCTTTGAGGGAACTTTTCCCAATCTTGCTGATTCAGGGTATCCCTCTATGCCATTGCAGAAAGTCCTACAAGATGTTCGTTTTGCACATTGGGTTGCATTTTTGAACTTTCTTTACCCTTCTTTGTAGAGGTCCCAATCGGACTCTGCATTGCTTCTTCTTGCGCCATTGAAGAGTTTTCTTGCTTCTTTTCTAAGATGTTGCAGCTCTTTGTTCCACCAATGGGGTGATGTTTTTGTACTCGGAGCTATTACGGGGCATGATGTTTCGTATGCGCTTTTGAGAATCAGGTTCAGTGTCTCAACCGTATTGTCAATATATTTAGGTGACTCATAATTCAGGCCTTGTAATATGTCTTATTTTTCCTTTACTTTTGTGACAAAACGATCCCAGTTAGTTTTCTATATGGTTCTTTTTGTTTTATATTATCTCCAATTTCAAATTCAATACTTCTGTGGTCAGAAAAGAAAGGTTCGATAGATACTTCCCAGCCACTTAACGAAAAAGAGATAGAGTTGTTTATAGGGATTATGTCTAGCACTTCCCTTCTATTTCTAGTAACGAATGTTGTTTTTTATAACTAAGTAATGTTCTACAATAAATTCAAGAATTGACTCACCTCGTGGGTTGGTGCTTGTACTACATGATGCGAGTTAGCATCACATCCGAGGATAAGGTTCCATCTTTCATCTCGAGCTTTTTTGACAAGCTTCTTCGTCATTTCGTTGGGGGATCATCCGTCCCATGTTGCAGGTAAATTGATGCGAAGACGATTGGATAGCCATTCTATCGGTCACATTTTACAGCGGTCTGGTCAATATTGCTAAAAGAAATAGGTTAACCTGACTTTTAGCTACAAAGCAAGTTCGAACTGTACATTCATTGTTCTGTGGAAATGCATATGTTACCAGGTCTTTCGATCTAAGCCCTCGTATTTAACCTCGAACTACCCAAGATTGTTGCACCACAGCTAGATCAATATTGCCGCCTGTCATAGCATGTACTAGGTTGGCGCTAGCGGCTTTGCTGTGATGAAGATTAATTTGGCGTATCTTCATGCCGGCTAGTTGTTTCCCCGCTTTTCTTCTTATACACTGTCTTAAATGTTCTTATCTTGCATCGGATGATGCCGACGCGTATTTTGTAGCCACATTTGCGCAGTAGTGGCATGGATTTATGACTAAGCCTTACCACAATCCAAATGTGAAAATTCTCATAAGAGGATCGAAATTGCTTGTTGCCGACTTCACTTTCACACACGATTCTCTACGCGGCGCGGGTTGAAAATATAAACAACCGAAGAAATGGAATTTGTCAAAACAACTTTTGGAGAAGATGCGGTGTGCTTTTTTGACAGCAATTACGTCAGTGTCAGCAAAAATTTCATTAACACGATACCAGAGCCTTCTGGCCGTCAAATTGCAACTAACAAAGATGGTTCGTGCCTCAACTATAGTCATCATGAAATTATGAGTTAGGATAGGGTTGCCGTCTGCCAATTAATTAATTTTAATTTTAATTTTAATATATTTTGTTATAACATTACAGGCCTCAAAAATAAGTTATTGATGCCAGACTTTTTTAAACTTATTTCAAATTACGACATTTTTATTTTATTGCAAACATTTATCGAAGAGAAAAATGAGCTGCAATATTCGAATTATTTTTCGGGTTTCAATATTAAGTGGATTCCAGCTGTGAGAATTAACAGACTTGGTAGAGCCAGTGGTGGTTTATTGTTTGGTATAAAAAATAACATTTCTGATATAGTAATTAATTTCAAAAGTAGTGGAAACAAAACTATAATAGACTTAACGATAAATTCTAAACATTTTTTAATTGTTCCCTTATACCTCAATTTTAATGGGTGGACTTCTGATTTCGAGGAACTACAAAACTTTTTATTAAGTCATAATAATGAAAACATTATGTTAATTGGCGATCTAAATAGCCGTATAGGAGATTTTCAAAACTCTTTTCTTCTCAACAATGGATATTTTTCGTATGAAAGAAACTCTGAAGACGGTTGTATAAATGCTAATGGAAGCATGTTGGTAGATTTGATAGAGGATTTTGGTTTTGTTGTTCTGAATGGTATTTCCAAAGGTGACATTTCAGGTAACTTAACATTCATATCCGCCCAAGGTTGCTCTGCAAATGATTTTTGTCTGGTAAAAGGAGAGTGGTTTGATTATATAAGCAATTTTGAAGTGCATCCTGTAAATTTCTCATCTCACTTGCCTATTATCGTATCATGTAGTTTTAAAACCCAAGATCGTTTTCTTCGACCCCAAATTGATAATTCTGTCAAGAGGCTCCGATGGTTAGAAAATAAAGCTTATATATATAGGAATAAATTGAACTTGTTATCAACAAATTTACCTTATCAATCTAGTAACCCAATAAACTATTTGAAAAACTCTGTTTTTAGAACAATTAGACAACCAGCAGTGTCTAACACAAACACTGGTTCGAGAAATTTTAGGACTGATTGGTATGACGAGGAGTGTCATAAATGCAGAGATAGATGTTTTAATTTTTTAAATCTTTTTAGGAGCAGTAAAAATGAATCTTTTAGAACATTATATCTGCATTCTTATTAGGTATAGAAATAATGGTTCAAGAAATTTAAGAACTGATTGGTATGACGAGGAGTGTCGAAAATGCAGAGAAAGATGTTTTAATTTTTTAAACCTTTTTAGGAGCAGTAAAAATCAATCTTTTAGAGCATTATATCTGCATTCTAATAAGGTTTATGTACAAAGATTTATGTATTTTCAAAAAAGAGCTTTTCCTAAAAAAATCAGCATCTCAACTTCTGCAAAGTAGGGATTCTAGAACGTTTTGGAAAAATGTACGTGTGTTAGTAGGTCGCAGTAAATCAGTTTTAAATTGTTTTAGCGTCGATCGATTAGCTCTATAGTTCGAAAACCTATTGCGTCCAGACCCTGATCAAATACATATAAGTTTTGCTCTACCCTATTTGTATATAGAAGAGTAAGATGCCCCTTTTTTGTTTTTTGAACTTTTAGCGGCCCTTAAAGAGATGAAAAATAATAAAGCATCAGGCGCTGATGGTATACCAATAGAGTTCTACAAGAACTCTACCCCACAATTTTTGAACTACGTTTTAGAGCTTTTCAACAAAATGTTAAGTGAGGAGAGTTTTCCACAATGTTTTGGTTCATCTTGCATCTCTGCAATCTTTGAAAAGGGTGACCCTAACTTACCAGAAAATTATAGAGGAATTTCAGTGTTAAGTTCTTTTCGGAAATTATACACGCAAATTCTATATCACAGACTTGTTAGCTGGGTTGAAAGAAATAAAAAAATCAGTTGTTTTCAGGCAGGTTTTAGAGCTAATCTATCAACTATAGATCAGATTTTTGTTCTTACAAGCATTGCCAGACGTTTCATTGATAAAAAGAAAAACTTGTTTGCTTTTTAATTCTGAGTCTGGTGTACCGCAAGGCTGTATTTTGAGCCCATTAAGTATCGCTCTTTATATAAATGATATCGAGGACCGAATTCCTGGAGGTGTTACTTTTGGTGATCTTCCCGTCAAAGTTTTGCTTTATGCAGATGACTTCGTCATTTTGACTGATGATCCGGTGACTCTTCAGCTTCAAATCAACAAATTAAAGCAATTCTGTGATATGTGGGACCTCAAAATTAATACTGCGAAATCAAAGATTATGATTTTCAGAACTCATACGGTTGGTTATGACCGAGTTTGGACTTTGAATGGCTCTTCTATCGAAGTTGTGAAGGAATTCAAATACTTAGGTTACATTATAACTAACAATCCGAATATTCGATCTCATATCAAAAATAAAATTTCTTCTGCAAAGTCAGCAATTAATTCTATGTGCTCTAACTTTTTCAAAAGTAAACTTGTAGATCCGGCTTCCAAATTTAAGGTGTTCGATGCAACAATAAAAAGCTGTTTTTGCTACGCCAACGAAGTGGTCTCGAGAATTGGAAATAGTGTACTCGATGAATTGGAAATAATTCAGAGATATTTTTTTAAGAAAATTTTCAGATCGGGCTTACCTCAGATTTTTCTAAGAAATTTATTTACTATATTATTAAAGTAATGCAAAGATCAAATAATAACCTGCAAAAAAGGATCTTACTTGTATCTCTGCGGTGCAGGTATACCCCATTTAAAAACTGGTTCGAGTTAGCATCGGCCTACGATGTCCCACTAACCCTGACTGTAGATAATTCGGCTTTGTGGAAACCAAATTTATACAATTGTATATCCATTATCGATGGAAGATTGTTCCAGTCATATATCGACCAAGCGAGGGCATCTGCTTCCAGATCTGTTTACTGCCAACTTAAACTTAATTTAGGGGAAGCCAATTACTTCAGGGATGAATTTTCAGTCATGGAAATGAGTTTGATTTTCGAATTACGTACTGAGATGTTACAACTTAACTACAGACCTCACAGAAGCGACATTAACCAAAATTGTACTTTTTGTAACCTCAATCAATCTGAAAATATCTTTCATTTCTTAGCGTTATGTCCAATTTTGCAAGAAATCCGGCGACTTCATTTAAATGCGAGTTTTCTATCAATAGAAGAATGCATATCTTTACTGAACGGAGAGAGTCGATGGAAATTGCTTATACGGTTTGTAACCCACGCGGTTTGTAACCCATGCGTGATACGTACCCTAGTTTTCTCTAGGTCAACTTACAGATAAAGTCTATTGTTATTGCATCTTGCTGTAATTTGTTTTTTTTTTATTTTGATTTTGCTAATCTAAAAGCTCCTGCAAAGTATATATATGTTAATCCATCTTTGATTTTTAATAACAAATAAACAATAAGTTAAATTAAAATAGAATTTTGTTTGCTAATTTCCAATCTCTTTTCTTATAATAACTTTTTCAATAATGTTTAGTTTTAGTTTATATTTATATGTTACTTATGTTATTTAATTTTCTTAATAATTCTTTGAATTTAAATTATATATTATTTATTTTTCTTTTTTCTTGTTTGCTCTCAAAATGTTTTTTTAGAGTTGAAATTTTCGGGCAGATGGCATAAGCCATGCTTGTATTTCTTTTATTATAATTTTTAGTATATTATTTTATGAAAATAATAAAGAATATATCTATCTATCTATCTATTTAATTTCCATGCCTTTATCGTTGTGCGGCCCCATTTCCTCCACCTGCCAGTCCTTACTTAAAAGTTCCGGGTTGAGGATTCTGACTTCAATTAATCTCCATTGGTCATCTGTCAGCCTCCGTTCTAGATTACCAAAGTCAACAACTGCGACCCGGTGACTGTCTCTGACCACATTGGATACAGTTCTCGGTTTTTTGTTTTGTTTGGGTGGATGAGAGAATGTGTCGTCATGCCTTCCTCTTTTTACACAAACCGCAACTGGCTTCGGTCCCGTGTTTACTACACCGGCGGCATTTGTTGATGCCAAAGGTGAGGGTTGAGCTTTGCCATTCCCTCTCCCTCCAAGCTTTCTTGCGGGTTTCCTACTGCAGAACGGCACATTCTCTAGGGTTTCTCTAGCTCTAGTTAACTATATTTTTTGTCTTTCCGTTAAGGAGCTGGGTTCTACACCCTTTAGGCGTTGGAGCGTTCTTCTGTCGTTACGTATTCTATTCGGGCCGTACTTCAGCGATGCTGTTTGAATGTCAGCCTGAACAGTACCTCCTGCTTTGGTTTTTTACTGCAAGGAGAGTACTGTACAGACACTGCCTATAGTCTCGTCCCCGTCTTCGCGTGTGTCTACTTTTGGGATCAAGTTTCCTTATGACCTCGTCGCAGGTCCCGACGGGCTTGTGCCTGTCACAGACCCAGATTTGTTTACCAGTTCCCTATCACCGCCTACACTAGCCAGACAAGCCGATGAACCGACAGGCTTATGCCTGTCACAGACTTTGATGAGTCCACCGACTTTTCCACACTACCTAACTCTCTCAATTCAGTTGCAGAGGCAGACAAGTACCAGAATGATCCCGACGGGCTTGAGCCTGTCACAGAACTAGGTACTCTCAGATGTTGTTGCTGGCTTCAAGTGCACTGGTACCACTTTCCGTCCCGACGGGCCTAAACCTGTCACAGATTTGGGTGGACCCATTGCACTCTTTAAGTTCGGGTATACGTTGGGTGCTATCTCCAACAGGTGAACAACAGGTTGATCAGTCTGTGGGGGTAACACCTTTAAGTATTCCTGAACTTTATTTAGGTTCATGTGAGCTTCGGGTGTGTTCGTCCGTAGTCCCGACGGGCTTAAGCCTGTCACAGACTCGGATAACTTCACATTTCCACTCTTGCTTGTGACTACCATTGACTTAGTGTTGCCCGAAGGATCACGATCAGCTTGAAGCCTAGTTGTTCCCTATCGCTGAGATTCTCCCACTTTTTCCCTTCCAAAGCCCTAATCGTCTTCTTGTAGCTCTTAATTTTTCTTCGGTTAGAGGCTATTGACGATGTTGAAATGGACGAGCCAGCAAGGGAGACAGTGTCATTGTCACCTAGGAATAAATTTCCTAGATCCATGACACTCTCTCCAGTGAAGCTCTCCTCTTCTTTTGTCCTGTTGTCGTTGATTGAATCGGATTCCGTTAAGAACTTCGTGCTTGATTCTTGCACGTCGTCCCCTTTTGTTTTTGTTATTTTTTTTTTGTTATTCATTTGTGTTCCCACGAGTATGGGGGAAGGAAAAGCCCGTCTGCGTATCACCCCCCGTACACAGATAAGGTCAGGTTACTCTTCGATTTGACCCGGTTTCGAAGAGGTACCGTTAGAATACAGCTGGTATACGCCTTGGCTGCAAACAATCCAATAGGCAAGGTGACGTAACATCCTGAATTAAGGGGTGGGCAGTTCTTGGTTCGTTACTCATCAAAATCACTGTAGATCCAGGTTTCCCCAGTTTCACAGATCAGATGAATCTTTGAAACTTAAGCCTTCGCACCACAACAAGGTGACTACCCTTGCGAAGGAGCAATATCATTTATAAAGAGAACAAATAAAAGAGCATTGAAAAGACATCCCTGTCTCCAGTAAGCGATTTAAATGGTTTTGCATATGTTTCGCCATCCTAAGCTGCAGCTTGAGTATCTGTACATAGTGTGGTTGTCTCCGGTTGTGGCGTAATAATATAAAAAAAAAAAAAAAAAATAAAAACGAATATTAAAATTTTTATATTTATTATTTTATTTTATTTTGAAAAAACAATAATTTACACAACTTTTAATTTGTTTGATATATCGCGACGCGTTTCGGATATTTGTCATCCATCATCGGGCGTATAATTGATTGACTGCATTAATTTTTATTTATTGGAGCTTTGGCGTGATGTTTGATGTTGTAGCTCTAATGCGGGTTTGAAGCTCTTCTATTGTTATTTTTTGATTGTTTAATAGGTTGTGTGTTTGACGTCAATTGCTGTTTATTGTTGTTGTTGTTGTTATAGTTTGAGCATTGGAGGTTCTTATATTATGTTGTTGTTTTCCATTGTATAGCGGGTCATGAATTTGATATCGAATTCCGTCTATTGTTTTTGTTGTTGTTATATTTGATGGCAGTATCGTAAAGTGGGTTCGTTTTTAGTGTCAGTTTATCATTTAGTAAATTGTTTTGTTCTTGTTTATATGCTATGTAAATTTCAAATTCATCGGTGGCGTTCAGTATCTGTGTACAAACATCGTATTATTTGAATGAATTTTGTCGACACTCCAAGTTTGGAATGTTTCTAAAATAATGCATTACGATTCACCAATTCAACGAACAACGTGTATACTTTTTTATGTCTTGCTTGAAAGGCTTTTACTACTGATGTAAAAGTAAATATATGGTCAAAAGTCAAATAGTTCTTTCTGAAACCAGCTTGAAGCTCCGTTAGAACATTTATTATAAAATAAGAAAATCTTTGTAAAATGGAACAGCACTTTGAAGCATGTCGAATCGTAGACGATAATCAAAAACGCGCATTTTTTTCTTTCCTAATAATAATTTTGAAATACTTCAAAAACTATACGGCTTAGAAGAAGTTACTTCCAAAAGTTTGAAGGACCTTATTGGTAAGCTAAGCGAACACTTATGTACTTGCAGCGATATATCAATTTTATAAGACTGTTATAAAGCCAGCCCAGTCCTATACATCCTGGGTGGCAAATCTTAGAGGAGTGGCACGTAGTTGTCTTTTTTCGTACACAAGTCAAACATGCGGTAATAATTCTTATGTAGACAACATGATACGAGATATGTTGGTATTATATACACCACACGTGTTCGCACACAGGCGCTTCTAAAACAGACCCAAAACTCGAAAAAGTAGTCAAGATTGCTGGTGCATTTGAGACGACCTAAAAGTTCTGGAGTGTTCAAGGTAACGCCACCTCGGTGGTCCTTGGCTCAATGAAAGGAAAATCCCTATGTGCACCTCCTCGCGGAAGAGAGTGGATAACGCTTATGCACAAGGCCTCCGAAAGGCTGCCGGTATAAACAAACAAACCAGCATTTCTGGTCAGGGCATTGACTTGTCCTTGGGTTGAAGAAAATCTTCCTAAAGGCGGATGAACTGCAGATTGTAGTCAACGGCATGGAAGTCTGTTGGCGAGTGAGCCTATTTAAAAAGGCCAACGGTAGCAGCAAGTAGCGACTGTAACCCAGAGTGGGCGGCTACAAAAACCGTCTGTTTTCCCATAGTGGGCGGCCTCAATCGATTATGTGTTCGACCATACAAAGGGCGGGTGTGCCTGTCGAATCTGAGCTTATGTATGTTACTAATCATATCTCGGAAAACTCCATTGAGGAAAGGTATATGCTATTACATGAAAAATGACAACAAATGGAATTGATTCCTCAAGAGGTAACCATTTTATGGAGAATCCTTCTACAGCTTCGGCTGCAGTAAACCGCACATCGGATTTGGGGGTGCGGCATCTTTCATGCAACAGCGTCAATCAAGACGCCATAATAATAAATGAATCGTCAACAAATAGTGGAAGTCTTCCAAGAAATGCAATGGATACTTTTGGGCTATGGCATACGTACGAGAATTGGAGCGTGGAACGTTCGATCTTTGTATGGCGAAGGAAGGTACGAGCAGTTAGAGCGTGAAATGCTTCGCTTTAAGATCAGTATCCTGGGCATAAGTGAAACTAAGTGGAGAGGAAGAGCTGAATACAGACATGACACTGGACAAACGAGAATTCTGTATTCCGGGGAAGATGAAAGAGAGGGTGGCCAAAGGCTGCATGGGGTTGGAATTATGTTGAACGAAGTAGCTAGGCACAGTCTTATTTCTTGGGCGCCCATATCTGAAAGAATAATGACTGCAAGGTTCCGAAAATTCGCAACGTCACAATTATTCAGTGCTACGCCCCCACAAATGAAGCGACCGAGGAGGACAAAACCGCGTTCTACACTCATCTTAACTCGGTCTACAGTAGTGTTCCGACAGCCGATATTACAATCGTCATGGGAGACCTCAACGCACAAGTCGTAGCAGACAATTACGGTCTGGAACGAGTGATGGGAAAAAATGGCTTGGGGTCACGAAATGAAAATGGCGACATGCTTGTCGACTTTTGCAACGCAAATCGTCTTGTACGGGGTGGGACTGTGTTTAAACATAAGACGTGCAACAAAGTCACCTGGGTGCACCCAGATGGTCAAACCCAAAATCAAATTGATCATATCATGATTCAGCAGCGATGGAGGAAGTCAATGTGTGATGTCCGTAATTTAAGAAATGCCGATGTGGGAAGCGACCACCACTTGGTTGTCATGAGTCTCAAAGTACGAACCGCGGCTATATTACGACAACCGCAGGATGCAGCAAGGAGCCCAAAATTCAACACGAATGCTCTAAGTGATCCCAACATATTTCGTAACTATATCAACACCCTTTACGACAGAGCTTCGTCATTTAATGGAATACAACATTCAGAAATTGACGAGATGTGGGCTGAAATAAAGAGTGTTTTTATGGAAGCTGGTATTGTCGTATGTGGAACCTATTAATAAACCTTGAGAAATCGAAAATAGTGATATTTAGGAAAAATGTTGGCAGAAGGAATCGACGCGAAAAATGGAGTCTTGGAGGCGAGAAAATTGAAGTAGTTAATAAATATAAATATTTGGGCGTTTGGGTTACACCTGGCTTGAGTATGACAGACCACTTTAAAAACAGAGCTCAGCAGGCAAAAATGAGTTTAAACCTTACTTGGCAAACCTTTGTCTCTAAAAAAGACATCAGTATCTCAACCAAAACTGAACTTTTCAACGCGGTAGCAAGATCAATTCTTGGATATGGAGCACAAGTATGGGGCCATCAGCAGTACGATGAAGTCGAAAAAGTGCAACGATACTTTATGAAAAAAATTCTAAGAATACCTCAATCCTCGCCGAATTACATGTTAACGTTAGAATGTAAAATGGAACTCCTTTTTTTATATATAATGAAGTGTCATATGAGCTACGTCAAAAAAATATTAAATAGTTATGGAGAAACTCGACTGCCTTTAATACTGGCGAATAAAGTTATATCCAAAAATATATATTGGCACAATGATTGGATGGATTACATTGGACAAGAAGGAATGGAGATTGGTGAAATCGTTAGACATAATGGGATGTTCGAACATTCAACCCATCTTGTTTGCTCACAAATTATGAACAAGGAATGGGAAGTATCACTTCAAAGAGCGCATGCATCAACTTCACATGGACTGTACAATAGTCTAAATTATATCAAGGGAAGCAGTTACTTTAAAAATAAACGGGACCTGGCTAAAATAAGTTGGATTTTCAAGTCACGGGTCGGGCTAATTTTCTTAAACGGAACCTTTTCATAAACTGGCAGAACTACACAATGCACGATGTGCAACTAAAGAGAAGTTGAAACCTTCGAACATTTCTTAGGTACCTGCCCTGTGTTAAACGAATTTCGTGTACAATGTTTTGGATTGCGATCGCTCAGCATTGAATACATTTTGGACACATTGAATGGCGAAAGAGGATGGAGTGCTCTCATAAAATATTAACCTCTGGCTCCTAATTATCGCTCGTATCTACTTAGAGAGTATAATGGATACAAATTTAAAATCAAACACAACTTACCATTTAAAAATAAAAAAAAAAACACAATAAACAGAAAACCATAAACTACTTTAACACTGATATAGGATTTAAATATTGGTTAATCAATCGCAACAGACGGCTTAAGTAAGCCATAGATGCTTTATTATTTGTTAAATAATAATTAAATCAGTTTAATTTAATTTTTTAGTAAAGAAAATCAAACGCTTTATTTTATTATGTATTAGAAATGAATTTCTGAATAAACAAAAGTTACTTACTTACTTTCTTACTTACTTACTTACTTACTTACTTACTTACTTACTTACTGGAGGCTGGATCCGAGACTGTGCCTAGGCGGTCGAGAGTTAGAGACTCTTTGATATCCCAAGACACCTGGGACAAAATCGAGCTTCGTAAATCGTTGAAGGTGCAATTAAACGCCGAGACAGACGCTCAACGAAAGGCTGAATTGCGAAGCGAATATCGGATAGCACACAAGTTGGTCTATCGTTGTGCGAGACGTGACAGCAGGGTGAGAATAGACGGGCTCGCTGAAAATGCTGAAAACGCTGCAAGAAGAGGAGATATCCGAGAATTGTACCAAATATCCAAAGAAGTTGTCGGGAAAAAAAGCAACACTAATCATCCTGTAATGGATGTAGATGGGACACTTTTGGTATCAATTGAACACCAGCTACGCAGGTGGAAGGATCATTTTTGTGTCCTGCTTAATGAAGATTCCATTGAAAAGAGTGCTGAAGTGCCCCAACCAAACGAGATGCGTAGATCCTGTAGGGGTATTGACATCGAACCTCCTTCAGTTGCGGAAATCCAATCGTCGATAAATCTCCTCAAAAACAACAAAGCAGCCGGTCTTGATGGTGTACCAGCTGAATTCCTGAAAGCTGATCCCGCCATAGCAGCAAGTATTTTGCATCCGCTGATACAAACTGTTTGGGAAAACGAAACCTACCCAGGGAGTGGAAGGATGGAGTGATTGTTAAGTTGCCAAAGAAAGGTGATCTTAAGAACTGCAACAATTGGCGTGGTATTACCGTTTTGTCCGTTTTTCCAAAGTTAATGGCAACTTTAATCCTCGAACGGATAAAGTCTAGAATAGAGTCTACACTCAAGAGGCATCAAGCTGGCTTCCGCAGCGGTCGTTCGTGCGTCGACCATATCAACACTCTGCGCATCGTATTTGAGCAGTCTACGGAATTTCAAACACCGCTTTACCTCATGTTCGTGGATTTTGAGAAGGCCTTTGACCGAGTTAACCGTGAATGTATATTTAGATCACTTCTTGGTAGAGGAATTCCCTCAAAAATTGTCGCCATTATAAGGGAGTCTTACAACAATGCGAGGTGTTTTGTGTTGCATAATGGGCAGCTTTCCGACTCTTTTGAAGTGCGTCAGGGTGTGAGACAAGGGGATTTTCTATCGCCAATTCTTTTTCTGCTGGCGATAGATGATGTTTTGACGGCCAGCGTTGGTACAACAGAGAGGCAAAGCATTCAATGGAGACCGTTTGAAAGGCTTAGCCATTTAGACTATGCCGACGATATATGTCTCATGGCAATGTGATGCTTTCTTATCGAGGCTGAAGTAAACTCGTGGGTGTCCAGGGTTTTACCCAAAGAAAGCAAATAAAACTCGGGTTTTGAAGATTTGAACTCTGACCAATTACCAGTTTTTTTTATTCATAACGAAGATTTTCTAACAATCTATTTCATATGCGGGTCTTATGATAATGCAAGTTAATATTTACTCTATTATAATGCCTCGCGACTAAAAGTGTCGTGGGAAGAACGTCTACAATAAATGACTCGCGACTAAAAGTGTCGTGGGAAAATCGTTTACAATAAATGCCTCGCGACAAGAAGTGTCGTGGGAAGATCGTCTACAATAAATGCCTCGCGACAAGAAGTGTCGTGGCATAATCGTCTACAATAAATGCCTCGCGACAAGAAGTGTCGTGGGAAGATCGCCTACAATAAATTCCTCGCGACTAAAAGTGTCGTGGGAAAATCGTCTACAATAAATGATTCGCGACAAGAAGTGTCGTGGGAAGATCGTCTACAATAAATGAATCGCAACAAGAAGTGTCGTGGGAAGATCGTCTACAATAAATGCCTCGCGACAAGAAAAGTCGTGTGAAGATCGTCTACAATAAATGCCTCGCGACAAGAAGTGTCGTTTGGAAGATCGTCTACAATAAGGGCCTCGCGACTAAAAGTGTCGTGGGAAAATCGTCTACAATAAATGCCTCGCGACAAGAAGTGTCGTGGGAAGATCGTCTACAATAAATGCCTCGCGACAAGAAGTCTCGTGGGAAGATCGTCTACAAAAAATGCCTCGCGACTAAAAGTTTCGTGGGAAAATCGTCTACAATAAATGCCTCGCGACAAGAAGTGTCGTGGGAAAATCGTCTACAATAAATTCCTCGCGACAAGAAGTGTCCTGGCAAGATCGTCTACAATAAATGCCTCGTGACAAGAAGTGTCGTGGGAAGATCGCCTACAATAAATGCCTCGCGACTAAAAGTGTCGTGGGAAAATCGTCTACAATAAATGCCTCGCGACAAGAAGTGTCGTGGGAAGATCGTCTACAGTAAATGCCTCGCAACAAGAAGTGTCGTGGGAAGATCGTCTACAATAAATGCCTCGCGACAAGAAGTGTCGTGTGAAGATCGTCTACAATAAATGCCTCGCGACAAGAAGTGTCGTGGGGAAGATCGTCTACAATAAGTGCCTCGCGACTAAAAGTGTCGTGGGAAAATCGTCTACAATAAATGCCTTGCGACTAAAAGTGTCGTGGGAAAATCGTCTACAATAAATGCCTCGCGACAAGAAGTGTCGTGGGAAGATCGTCTACAATAAATGCCTTGCAACTAAAAGTGTCGTGGGAAAATCGTCTACAATAAATACAAAAAATGCCTCGCGACAAGAAGTGTCGTGGGAAGATCGTCTACAATAAATCGTCTCTAGACGATCGTCTACAATAAAGAAGTTACGGACGTACTTGCGGCAATGCTACTCTCAAAATTAAGTATGGTGGGTTACAAAGCAAACCCGAGCCGAGATACACTCTAAAGGAGTGGATCTGGGTTCAACAAATTGCGGCCACTACTATTCAGTACTTACGTCAATGCTAAGCCGAGGTAAGTACTGCGGTTTCAAACGGACAACCTTCACCGTGGTACTGAGGTGCACTCTGAAGGAGTGAATCTCAGTATTCCTAACTCTAAAACCAAAAAGCGAACGTAGTGAGTACTATGTACGAGTACTAAGTATCGTACTATGTGCCTCTCTGCGTTCCCTATAACCACTTCGGCTCCTAGTAAGCTTACTTAGGTTAAAGTGTGTACGGGGTTTTTATATGTTGCTATCTCAAGCCACACATTAACCTCTGTGTATCACACTTTCTTCTCCATTCTAGTACATTTTTCACATCTGTTCGTCAACTTTTCTGAAGTAAGACATTGCGAAGTGAAAGATGACGAATAAAAATAACAATAATAAAAAAATATAATTAATATAAATAAATATATGGGATGATGTAGTCACTCATGTTTGTCACTGATGTGTGCTAGCAGATGCATGGTCGCTGTGTGCCTACTGCTGACTCGATGGGTGGTGGGTGGTATAGCTGACTGCTTGGTTGCTGCTTTTATTTTAATTTGGTGTATATTGTTGTTGGTAGGTATACATCGTTGTTGGGTATACATCGTTGTTGGATGATATGGACAGCATAAAATAAATACTGAATATGTATGTAGGTATTCAAAAATAAAAAATGAATATGTATGCAGGTATTCATTTAAAATAAATACTGAATATGTATGTAGGTATTCATTTAAAGGGTGCCTTCCATTTCCTTGGTTGGTAGGTATCCTAGTGTCATGTTGTTGGTAGGTAGATATCCCAAAAGAAAGAGAGTTTTCGGTGGGCGGCTGGTAGGTACAAAGTTGCAGGAAATTGTAACGCTTCGTTACACCCCCCCCCTTTCTTTTGGAGACGAGAACCTTCTCGTCTAAGCTCCTTATGCTAGGTGGGTTCTCATCTTTTTTTTTTCTTGTATTTAAACTTTTATAATATAATTATTTTTTAATTTTTTTTTCTTCATTAATTTTTTTTTTTTATATTCTAAAATAATTTTTTTTTTTTGTTACTTCAACGTATTTTATTCATAAACAAAAATTTAGTAACAAAAAAATTCAATACTAATAAGAAAGATAACAAAACAATAATTCATTATAAAAGCATCTTCTTCTTCGGTGGGGTGGTTTCCTAATCAGGTATGTGCAGCGTCTTTTGGTAGGGCCCGAATTTGAGCTGTGCTCATTTGCCATTGCAATTCATTTGCGCTAATACAGGCCCCCACGGGCGGTGGATAACAAATTGGCGCTGGAACCTGGGTGTGGCTCTGCCAAGAGTAATGCCTGAGAACGGGTCGAAGGTATCTGCTAGATCTTCGAATATTGATCTGGAAGGTACATTGCTTTGATGTACGCATGGGTCGGTTTGGCCTGGTGAAGAAGACGTCACGGAGCACTTTTGTTTAACGGCGGTGGTTTTCTTTCTCTTCGTAAACTGTGGATTGGCTTTTCCTTTGGCTATTACGTTTGGAAGATTGCGGTGTGGGACGGACAATTTAGGAGCTCCAGGATTAACAGTGGGAGCTTGTCTCTCAGTGTCGGCGATTGCCGCACATCTGTTTAGTTTTGAGGGACGAAGTTCCCTTGCTGTGTGGCGATGGGAAGGTTGCGGGTGGGTCTGCTTAGATGACAGTCTCGATGGTTGTCCATTAGTATGACGCGGACTATTTTGAACTTTCGTAAGAGCTCTGCTGATAGCACATTCGTGTGCTTCATTTTAAAATTATTCAACTCTAAGCAGGAGGTACTTCGCATACATTCTTTGTGAGTTTTACAAATTGAAGATATCACGCCGGCGGCTACGGGAAAAAAAAATCGGTTTTTGCGTTGGACTCTTCTGCTTGAGTCCACGGTCGGTTTGATAGCTGCAGTTTGTGGGTATCAGGATTGCTACTTGTTACCGGCTCCCCTCCTATAAAAAGCTGTAGCTTCGCTTGACTCAGCAGGTCCATGCCGAGAATGGCATCTTCCTCTAGCTTTGGTAGGAATGTCATCACTCCCGTCAGTTCTTTGCCACCTAAGTAAAACGTCACCAAAAAATGTTCGGATGACATGACGGGTTTGTCATTAGCTAGATGGACGGGTCGGTTACATTCTCGCATAGGCAATCCGAGTTTTTTGAACTTCTCTCTCAGAGCTTGGCCAATGAATGTCTTTGAAGATCCAGTGTCAAGTAAAGCACGGTGTTCTAGATCATCTACCTTGATTGGCACAAAATAACGCGGGTCTATGTCAAGAATGTCATTTACAACTGCAACTGGGTTTCGGTGGTTTCGGTGATATTTGGTTGCTGGGGCAGGAAGAGTGTTTGAAACTGCAGGGCGAATGTTTCTGTCGTCACTTTTTATAAATTCGAATTCTTCAGCCATTGTAGATAATTCATCCAAAGTGGTGAAGTCTCGGCGGCGCATATTTTCAAATATTCGATTAATGTTTTCGGCTATCGTCATGCGGGGGTGCTGCCGTATAAGGTATTGAGCGGCCATGATATACTCTTTTGCCCATTCACGTGGACCTTGTCGCTTGCGCAATATTTCTTCCTCCCATTTATGAAGGTATCGTGCGGGTAGGAAGTGACGGATGAATGCCACACGAAAATCATTCCACTTGACGAAACTATCTCCTTTGATGCGAAGCCATTCCAACGCACTCCCACGGAAAAGTTCAGGAAGTGTTCGTAGCATGTCGTCAGGCTTGATGTTATAACATCGTGTTAGCTCCGAAAGTCTCTCAAGGAATTCCAGTGGGTTTCCAGACGAATCGAACTTTAACCCCCACTTTCGTACGGTGTTCATTACCGCCGCCTCATAACTCAACGTGAGCCGGTGTGTAGGCGGTGTCTGCTCGTACCGTTGGTTTGAGCTGAGGGGAGGTACCGTGCATGGAAAGTGAACAGAGTGGCCGATTCGGGAATCGGCTGGTGGTGGTTATCTTCAGCGCTGCCTGTTTGCTGCTGGACTGGCGGCGGAGGAGGCTTGTAGTTTACTTTCGGCGGAACCATAAATGTAGTTTGCGTATATAATGGTGAACTGGATTCCTCTGATGAAGCAGGTGCGGGTTGAGCTGTGGTGACTGCAGGTTTTTCGGTATTATTTACTGGTGGTTCTATGGGCTCGTCGTCATTAAGTCGACTTGTTCGACTACACTCTCCCATTTCTCACACAAATTTAGTGTAGAACCGGTTGTCACTCCTGTAGCTCTAATCTTTTTGAGATATTGACTCAACCGTTGACGGAGTTCCTTCATATTCCCGTCAGTATCCAAATTTCTGGATTCAAGAGCTTTCCGCAACTCAGACTTCTTCATCAGGTATATGACGTTCAGATTTTTAAGAGCGTTATGATCTTCAATCGGTTGTTCTTCTGGTTCCACCATTTTTGGTGTTTTGGTAGCGGCGGACTGGTAATTGGTAATCGGAAGAGGACGGTCGGTGGTACCTTCAGGAGATTTCTGGTCGGTCGGCGGTGAGAGTTCAGATGAATCCTCTAAAGGTCCCTGCTCGGGCGCCAAAATGTGATGCTTTTTTATCGAGGCTGAAGTAGACTCGTGGGTGTCCAGGGTTTTACCCAAAGAAAGCAAATAAAACTCGGGTGTTGAAATTTTGAACTCTGACCAATTACCAGTTTTTTTATTTATAACGAAGATTTTCTAACAATTTATTTCATATGTGGGTCTTATGATAATGCAAGTTAATATTTACTCTTCAGTGGGCTGAACGTGATGTGTCAATCTCTGCTATTGAAAGGAGAATCGTTCGGTCTTAGAATAAATGGCAAAAAGACAAAAATAATGCTAACAGGACCCCCCTCACAACAACAACAACAACGTATTATTCTGCATGACACGCCTGTGGAAGAGGTCGAACAGTTTAATTACCTTGGAAGTACTGTATCAGCAAATGGTGGTACGGATCTGGACGTAAAAAGCAGAATAAATAAAGCTCGCGTTGCTTTTTGTTCTGTGTCTCAAATTTGGAGATCCAGTCAAATATCCTTACGCACTAAGTTGAGATTCTTCGAATCCAACGTTAAATCCGTGCTATTATATGCTTGTGAAACCTGGAAAGTCTCGGCTACCATCTCGAGAAAATTGCAGGCTTTTGTGAATCGCTGTCTACGTCACATTCTAAAGATTCGCTGGCCACAAACTATATCAAACCAGGAATTGTGGCGCAGGACAAGTCAGGAGCGGTTGCGTAAGAAAGCGTAAATTGCAATGGATTGGTCACACACTATGGAAACCAAACAATGATATTGCAAAGTAGCCTTTTGAATGGAATCCTCAGGTTTCACGTCGGGTTGGAAGACAAAGAACAACATGGAATTCAACAGTTGTAGCAGAAGCTAATTCCCAGAGAAAGACGTGGCCACAGTTAAGATATCTAGCTGCAGACCGTGAAGGATGGAGACGTTTTGTTGGCGCCCTATGCCCCGAGCGGGGTTACAGGACTTGATGATGATGGTGATGAAATGTTCGTCTACCAACAAAGCGCTGACGGCTTGTGGTGGATCACAACTTTCCACTATGGGAGAATTGGAGGTAAATGTTCAATATGAATAAGCAATACATAAATTACGTATACTCGCGGTTGATATTAACGGTGCCAATATTCTTGGAATGGACTGGTTTAGTGCTTTTAGTCTAAAGATTCAACATTCAGTATCGCTTAGTAATGGAAATGATTACTTACTAAAAAGCATAGAAGCGCTCTGTAAAATGCATTGTGGTCTGTTTTCGACAGGATTAGGAAAGTACAAACACTACAAAGCGCATCTGTCCCTAAAGGAGTCCCAAAATTTGTTTTTAGGCATCGATCAATTCCATATGCACTACTGGAGGATATTAAGAAAGAAATTGGTCGGCTGATGGCAGATGACATACTGAAACAAGTCCATCGAACAAAGTGGGTAGCTCCTGTTGTAATAGTGCAGAAGGCGGATGTATGTATAAGAATCTGTGGAGATTTTAAATTGAGTGTGAATCCCCAGGTTATTGCTAATCGAAATCCTATACCACGCATTCGTGACATTTTCCATACTCTGTGTGGAGGGAAGATGTTTACAACAATTGATATATCGGAAGCTTATCTCTAGATCCAATTGGACGACATGTCAAAAGAGTTGGCTGCAATAAACACACCCTTTGGACTGTAACAAAATCAACGGCTACCATTTGGAATTTGCAGTGCACCTTGTTAGTTCCAAAACTTTATGGAGCAACTGTTTGCAGACCTGCCTGTGGCTGTGTACTTGGACGACATTCTCGTTACGGATGACGATTGGCATCACTGTTCTGTCATAGCAAAGTTGTCTTTTAGAAGTGCTCCGAGAAAATAATTAAATTTAATAGGAAAAAGTGAAAATTTTAAAACTTTTGTGCTCTTTACTACAAAATAAGAACCAAAGCCACACAATCCAAAGATCTGAGTAAGCGACGTGCTGAAGTCAAAATTGCATTTTTAGTTAGTTAACCTCACTAAATGAACAAAAGAGTGTTACAAGAAACTTCACCAGACCATTTTAATTGTGAGAAGCGGTTCAGCAGCAACTCCAACGATATGTCATCGGACATTATAACTGGCATCTCGATAGACACTCTAAAAGAGATTCTGGAAGAAAAGAACAGGGAACTTGCAAGAGAACTTGTCTCAAAATCTGACTTCCATCAGCTTTATTCTGAGCTGACTGGAATCAAAATAAAACAAGATGAGATTTCAGCAAAAGTTGCAGAGTTGGAAAATCGTAACAAACTTCTTGAAGAGCAAATGGACAAGCTTATGATGAAAAGCACCGAATCTAATGTTGTGGTACGCCTCCCTTCAGAAAGTGGCAGCGATCCGAATGAAAAAGCGAAATCCGTATGTGTTGGCTTGCTGGGAGAAAACGAAGAAAGTACAGCCGTTGAATCTGCCTACAGAATTAACACCCGAGACGAGCGAACAACAACAATAATCGTCAAAATGAAATCTCGAGACACAGCTATCAATGTTCTACGCAAGACACACAAACTAAGAAACACAAATATCAGCATCCGCAAAGATTTTCCTCCAAACGTTCGCCAAAGAAGGGCAAAGCTAATCCCTTTAATGAATGAGTTGCGCGAGAAACGTTCGAAGGCACAAATGAAAATAGCTTTGAGAGACGACAAGTTGCATGTGGGGGGAAAAATATTCACTTGGGATTCATCAGAGGGACTAAAATGTGTTAGAGAGAACGGTGTAAAAATAATCCACGAAATTTTTGGAGAGATACCGGCATCCTTAAAAAAATTTAATAATGAAATGCAAAATCAAAACACAAATGTACATAAAACGTCAATGTCAACGTCATCTGTATCTGACAGTCCGAAAAGTCAACCAGCACCTAAAGGCGTGAACACACCCGGAGCAACCGCTGTACCAATTTCAGGTGCGCACACAAGTAGAAGTTTACACGAGCCATCCAATTGAGAAGTATCCGTCTACCAGAACAACAATAATCTATTAAAATTGAAAATATTAAGTTATAATGTATCAGGGCTAAAAAATAAGCACTTATTTGTAGAATTTTTCAACTATATAAAAGAATTTGATATTTTTCTATTATTTGAAACACATTTATTAGATAATGAAGAAGTTAGATTTAAGAACATTTTCATGAATTATGAATTAAAATTTATACCTGCAATAAAAACGAGCTCGTACGGAAGAGGAAGCGGTGGCGAACTATATGGATTTCGTAGGCAGATAGAAGGAGCAAAGGTTAACTTTAAAAACATAGAAGAATCGTACATACTTGAACTGAAGACGGACATTAACACCTGTAACATCGTACCGATATATCTAAACTGCAATCATTGGGCGCGTGACTTCAACAAAATAAACGACCTACTGAATACTTTAGAATCGGTGAATTTAGTACTTGTGGGAGACTTTAATGGAAGGATAGGCATGTCGCAAAATAACTTTATCAGCGAATTGGGTACAGCTTCGATATATACAAGACGGGATTCCAAAGACGAAATCTGCGATGCCAAAGGTAGTGCAATTCTGGAATTAATGGATGCATTTGATTGCCGAGCACTTAATGGAAGCTGTAAGGGAGATTCTCGTGGGGAGTACACGTTTCTTCGTGGGACAGCATGTTCTGTTATAGATTATTGCTTTGTAACTGGAAACTTCTGCCCACATCTTAAAGAATTTAAGGTAGCAACAAAGACGTATTCAGACCACATGCCTCTTGAAGTAACGTTTCAACTAGACAGAAACCCGCTCAATAGCAGCACAACACAGTTAAGCCTCTTACCGAAACTACTATGGAAAGACAGTTTTCGAAATTTGTATCAAGTAAACCTCAACAAAGAACTCGTAGCTTTGACAAACCTTAATGCGGCGCCAAATATTGAAGGCTTAACAGAAATAATGAAAAAAGCCACACCCCAAAAAATAACACCATTCAATAATGCCAACGGTAGGAGCAAGCAAAAATGGTTCGATATGGATTGTAAACGAGCTAGAGATGCATCTTTTGCGTTTCTCAAACTAGTAAGAAGAAACAACACCAATACGTTCAAAACTCTTTACGCAGAAGCAAATAAACATTTCAAAAATATATGCCTTTTAAAAAAACAATCGTTCAACGAGCAAAATATTGCCCTTTTAAACAAAACAAAATGCTCAGCAGAGTTTTGGAAAGCTGTTAAACTTGTCACTGGTAGAAGAAACAATATCGCCCTATGCTTACAAGCGGAACAACTAAAAGACCACTTTGCAAACCTCCTAAACGCAACACAAATATCCCAGCCTTTTCAATATTCAGCACCTTGGATTGTTGACGAATTCTTAGATGCACCGATAACTCTAGAAGAAGTTCAAAATGTTATCGATAATTCTAAAAATAACAAAGCCCCAGGAGACGACCGTATTTCATTTGAGTTCTATAAGAACTGTACAAGGGAATTCCTATCAGCGCTTACATTAGAATTCAATCGAATTTTCGAAAATGCTGATATACCAGGAAGCTTTCTGAAATCAATTATATTTCCACTGCACAAGAAAGGTGATTGTAATAGTCCGGCAAACTATAGAGGAATATCATTTCTAAATACTTCAACCAAGCTTTTCGGTGCAGTGCTTTTTAACAGACTTATTCAGTGGGTAGATGAGAAAAAAATTATCCATGAATTTCAAGCGGGTTTTACTAAGAACTACTCCACAATCGACCAAATATTTATGCTAACTAACATTGTCGAAATCTACATAAAGAATCACAAAAAGCTCTACTCCTTTTTTGTAGATTTCCGACCAGCTTTCGACTCTGTTTCAAGAGAGGCGCTCTTCTATAAGCTCTATGGGTATGGAATATCGACAAAAGTAATCAACGTTTTGCGAGCAATGTACACAAATAATATTGCTTTCGTTTGGGATGGAAACTTCTTGTCCGAAGGTTTTGAGACTGCAATGGGCGTAAAACAAGGCTGTATATTGAGTACATTACTCTTTATATTATATATAAACGACATAACGGACATTGTAAGAGGTGGTATTGAGATAGACCGGACAAGTATCCCGGCGCTTATGTTTGCAGATGACATCGTGTTTCTTGCAGATACTGTAGAATGCATGCAGCTAATGATAAATCGGCTTGATAGATACTGCAACACTTGGAATCTATCTGTTAATCTAACAAAGTCAAAAATGATGATATTTAGAAATGGTGGCGGAAGATACTGTCGAAATGAAAAGTGGACATTTCAAGACAATCCTATTGAAATTGTACGTGAATATAAGTACCTTGGAGTTCTAATCACACCTAACTTAGGCTTGAACAAACACCTTCAAAGCAAGTTATCTGAAGCTAAACGTGCGATCTGTTCAGTTTGGGGCCCATGCATAAGTAATAGACATGTAAGTCACAGTGCTAAGCAAAAGTTGTTCCAATCTACAGCTTCCACAATCCTTCTATATGGAGCCCAAGTGTGGGGATACTGTTCATTTGAATCCGTTGAAAAGTTCCTGCGCTATTTTCTAAAACGAATATTTAAATTACCTAGTAGTACCCCTAACTACATGCTTTATTTAGAAACGGGAACGCCGCCTATGTTCTTGAACACATTAAAAATGCATTTTGATTACATGGTAAAAGTGATTGCGTTGGAGGAAGAGAGGTTACCCAAAAAAATACTTAAGCATATTATAAGAACAAAAGGAAATCTAATGCAAGAATGGGAGCGCCTTGCTTCTGAATGTGGAATAGCCCTCAACATTACACCAGAACTGCAGTCTGACTTTCTAAGAAGACAGTTTGATAACTTACTAACAAGAACCGGCAATATGCTATATCAAAAATATGTCAATGAAGCTCAATCTTCCCAATATAGGTTGTATTATAGCAAAGTTAAGTATAACCTTGAAGAAAAAACTTATTTTTTTAACTGCTACACAACGGATAAAATAAGCACTATTTTCAAAACAAGAGGAGAATTAGTTCACTTGAATTATATACCCCATCGACCAGAACTACCAATATTATGCAGCATTTGCAATATGAAAATAAGGGAAGACGTCTTACACTTTCTTGCAATATGTCCAATTTTAAAAGTAATTCGCAAACAATTTTTCGGTTCATATGTTCTGAATGAGGATGCTGCAATCGGTATCTTAAACGGAGACCAAGGATGGGACCTTTTGTACAATTACACCGTAAACGCACTTCACTACAGAAAACGCATCATCGAAGGAGACTTCTAATGTAAATCATAGACCAAATTTTAATTAAATCAATGCCAATCTGGTAGACGGCCTTGGGCCAAACCAAAAAAAAAAAAAAAAAAAAAAAAAAAAAAAAAAAAAAAAAAAAAACAAAGACTTAGAATAATAAATTTGTTTGTAACTTTTATAATTTTTATAATGAAATAAAGTCAATATTACTATACTATACTACGGATGACGATCACTCGGAGCATTTGCAGATATTAAAAGAAGTGTTTAGCTGTGAAACCAATGTTTTTCGGTGCAATAAACAAAAATCCACCTTTGCTAAGGAAGAATGGGAGTATTTGGGACATACTTTATCTGCCGTAGGTATTCACCCTTCTGAAGAACATTTAGAAGCTCTTCGGAACCTACTAAATCCAGCTTATATAAAATAGTTGGCATCTATAAAAGGTAAATTGAACTATTGTAACCAATTTATACCTAATTTATTGCAGGTAGCAGGTTCACTTAATGCTCTCCGAGCTAAATTAAAGCTGTTGAGATCATTTGGTCTCCTCGACAACAGCAAGCGTTGAAAACTTTAAAAGAAGTATTTTAAAAGCAGCACACTAAGCTCACTTTGATGAGACGCTACCTCTGACCTTGGCTACTAACGCATCCAGCTACGGCATTGGGGCTGTAATATCGCACAGATATGAGAATGGGACAAGCATCAGAAGTTATACAGATAGATTGAAAATAAGGGATTGCCTTTATTTCTAATTCCGTTAGCAGCTCGCGTTTTATTCCAAATGATCCACTACTTTTTGATTTTGACTTTAACTTTGAAGTCGTATTTGAAATAGATGTTGTTAATACAATACGCTTTCTCAATGCTGTTGGTTTAAATTATCAGATTTATACGCTGGTGATTGCCAGATATATCTATCACGTATAATTGGACTCATTGAGGATCTAATTGCTAGAGTCAATGAAGACCTGTCAAATATTTACACGTAGTCAGTAAGTAACGGGCTGAGCCTGAATCCAACCAAAACCCTATTAATCCTGATTTCAAAGCAGCGTCATGATACAGGTGAACTACCACCAGTATATCTCAATAACCTGCAACTAAATTTGTTGGATGTTGTTTACAATCTTGGATTTAAGCTTAATCGCTCATTATCAGTAACTGACCACATTAATCATGTAATTGATCGAACCTACGGTGGCTGCGTAAGCTTCGGCTGTCTTCTAGCTTCACTCTAACAAACACTAAACTAAGATTTGCTAAGACTTTATTTATTTCAATAAGTGATTTTGCTACGGTTGTATATTGTAAGCTTGACTCTGACTCACATCATCAATTATTAGTTGCGTTAAATGATATGATAAGATATAAATTATTAGTTGCGTTTAATGGTATGATAAGATATGCTTTGTCGATATGAGCATATATCCCATTATCATAATCTGGTAGTACGTTTCAAATTTTTTTAGACAAAAGGTGTTGTATTTTTGTGCATAAAATCGTGCGAAAAAATCGCCTCCGCACCTTTTTTGAAACTCCAATTTGCTCAATCCACCAGAACTTTAAATCTAATTATTCGAGCTTTCAATTATTTAAACTCTTCGCGTCTTTTGTATATTTATATTGCTAGACTTTGGAACTCACTTGCCACATCTATTTAACAAATATTGGAAGCCACTAAGTTTAAAAAAGCTGTATTCAGGTACTTTTCAACTGAATACATTTTTTATCTCTTTTTCTTCTTATTTATTCTTTAACTCCAAATATTTTTGATTTTTAAGTCTTTCCATACTGTTTTTCATCACTTTTCATACCTCTTTTTACTTTTATTTATTTATACTTTTTTTACACTCTGATACTTTTTTATAAGTTGTAATTTTTTATAACACTGTTGAACATAAGACGTATGTGCATGCTGAGTTTGCAAATGTTGATAAAGCGTTAGATCGACAACACGAGATCTGATATGGGTGATTGAAGAGTTCCCGAAATCTATGTCTTTTTTACTATGCTATCAGATCTTTTTCATAAGTAGCTTAGAGTAAGCAAGAACTTATGAAAGAAGATTTGCCAATGCAGAATATGTGTTATACTGGCTCATTATTTAGTGCAGGTGTTAGTTGTTAGTAAGCAAAATGCTACGAACATAAAAATACATGCACATAAACAAGCATACAAAAACATAAAGGTACAATTAACATTCATTTAGTTTACATTAAATGGAGAAATACAACAAAGAAATAATTAGGATAGTGGAGCACTGGTTCTAAAGATTGTTTTTAAATTAATTTTACTTAAATTAAAATCTATTGCATCCTCGTTCATATTATAAAGTCTATACATACGAGTGAGGGGCTCATGTAAGCCATAATTAGTTCTGTGATGTTCAACACATAAAAGTACAGATCTTCGCAGGTGGATGATCTTGTATATGCCCGAGAATGTCAACACAAAGGTCGAACATTTTATTATTATTATTATTATTTATTCAAATCTACGATAATCAATCCACAGATTTCGCTAAGATAATTAATCAATTTTTTAAAATTAAGACTAAATTTAAAACAAGTTACAAGTAAATAATTTTAAGAATTTTGAAGCAAATTTAAAACTAGAGTTTTGAATTGACATCTAGGCAAAAAAACATCTAGGCTTTCATAATATATATTAAATAATTTACAGCAATGGGAAATTGGTTCACGCTGCCCATAATTAGTAGTATGAGGAACCTCAAAAATAAACTGTCTCATCCTAAGTGGCCGACTTGGAGCATATATATTTATGTAAGATACTAAATCAGAGCAATCAATATCATTACAGAGAATATCACGAATAAACAAAACACTATACATTCTACGCCTCGACTCAAGAGTTTGCATTCCGAGCAAAAGACATCTGCTATGATAATTTGCATTAGTACTACCAGTTAAAGGAAATTCTTTCAATGCAAATCTAAGAAAGTTTTTTTGAACTCTCTCCATTCTGTCACATAACTTTTTTGAATTTGGGTTCCAAATAATACAATTATACTCGAGTAATGGACGAACAATAGAACAAAACAAAGCTTTTAATGTATACGGATCCTTAAAATCTGTAGAATTTCTTTTGAGAAATCCAAGCATAGAGTTTGATTTGGATACAATATGAGTGACATGGGGCTCAAAGGTAAGTTTATTATCAAAAATAACTCCTAAGTCTTTTATTTCATCAACCCTACACAAATTAGAACTGTTAATGCAATAATCGAAATTTATTGTGTTGAGTTAACGAGAAAACGTTAAGACTTTGATAAATTAAGAAGCAGATCATTTTGCCTACACCAACATTCAAACATATAAATATCTTTTTGAAACTCGAAACAATCGTTTAAATTATTAACAACTTTAAAAAACTTTACATCATCTGCAAACATTAGGCATTCTGATGCAGATAAAACAGATGGAAAATCGTTTATAAATAAATCAAACAGAGGTGGGCCAAGATGACTGCCTTCAGGAACGCCTGAATAAACAATTATAGGATAAGATTCAACATCACCTATTTTAACTATCTGCCTTCTACCGCTAAAATAAGACGCAAACCATTTAAGTAAAATTCCATCAAAACCATATGCTTTTAATTTAGCAAAAAATAAACAATTTTATCTAGAATCTTTGGAATAGAAACTAGCTTGCTTATATGACGATAGTTTTCTATGTCCTTTTTACTACCAGACTTGAAAATCGGATTGACAAAAGAAATATTCCAATCCCCCAAAAAATAACCACAACTTAAAGATTGGTTAAATAAAAACTGAAGTGGCGTACTCAGAGCTTCAGAGCAATGTTTCAAAAATATAGGGAAAATTCCATGGCAATCAGGAAAATTCGATGGAACCAATTCACGAAGAGCTGTTATAACTTCATCTTTTTTCACATAGAAAAAACAACAATCGGTTATTGGCGATATAAAACCACCATCATAGTTGTTACCAATACTTAAATCTGAAGAATTATATGATCTCTAAAAATTATCTGCAAACCAAATGACAATTGTTTTAGGATCACTAGATGAAACATTATTGTAGGACATTTTAGATGGAAAACCGGAAGGTTTTCTTTTTAAATAAATAAAATTCCAGAAAAGTTTAGGATTACGTTTTAAATTACCTTCAACTGTCTGTACATAATTACTAAAGCAAAACCTAGACAAAAATACATACTCTTTTCGAAGGCGAGAATATAAAGAAAAATCTATTTCACTTTTAGAGATTTGGTATTTTTTAAAAATCTTACTTTTAGCGTTTTTTTAACTTGCGCAACCTAGCATTCGACCACGGAGGATGTGAACTCACTTAAGATAAGGATCGTGGTACAGAGAAAACCAATTCTCTTACAAAATCATTTAAAAATATATTGAAATTAGTACTTAAGCTATTGTTAGAATTTACTTGCCAATTTAAATTAAGAAATTTTTCATTTAAATTATTTAAATTATTTGTATTAAATTTATATTTAAACTTATATTTAAATTTAAATTTAAATTTAAATCCCAGTCGAAGTAGGTGTAGAGCAATTAAACCTTCAGTGTCCTTTGATCAACCAAAACCTATAAGTGGCAAGTTAGCCCAGGTGGTAGAGGAGCAGACGTCAGTGTGGAAGGTCGTGGGTTCGAGCCTCACCCCGGCAAGCCCTTTTTTAAAATAATTTCTGGCAAGAAGTTTATAAGAGAAGAGAACACCAGCAACAAAAAAAAGAGCAGATGGTCAAACCAACGCCAACGGGGACATCGAAAGATGGTCATATAACAACAACAAAGGGAGCTGGAACATCAGGCGATGTAACAGCCAATATTCAGATAGCGGGGTCATCCAGAGGCCAAGCAACAACTATGGCAGATACAGCAGGATGGCAGATGATGTTTTGATGGCCAGAGTTGGTACAACGGAGAGGCAGGGCATTCAATGGAGACCGTTTGAAAGGCTTAGCCATTTAGACAATGCCGACGATATATGTTTCATGGCAAATAACATCAGTGGGCTGAACGTGATGTGTCAATCTCCGCTATTGAAAGGAGAATCGTGCGGTCTTAGAATTAATGGCAAAAAGACAAAAATAATGCTAACAGGACCCCACTCACAACAACAACAACAACGTACTATTCTGCATGACACGCCTGTTGAAGAGGTCGAACAGTTTAATTACCTTGGAAGTACTGTATCAGCAAATGGTGGTACGGATCTGGACGTAAAAAGCAGAATAAATGAAGCTCGCGTTGCCTTTGGTTCTCTGTCTCAAATTTGGAGATCCAGTCAAATATCCTTACGCACTTAGTTGAGATTCTTCGAATCCAACGTTAAATCCGTGCTATTATATGCTTGTGAAACCTGGAAAGTCTCGGCTACCATCACGAGAAAATCGCAGGCTTTTGTGAATCGCTGTCTACGTCACATTCTAAAGATTCGCTGGCCACAAACTATTTCAAACCAGGAATTGTGGCGCAGGACAAGTCAGGAGCGGTTGGACGTCGACGTGCAATGGATTGGTCACACACTTAGGAAACCAAACAATGATATTGCAAAGTAGTAGTCTTTTGAATGGAATTCTCAGGGTTCACGTCGGGTTGGAAGACCAAGAACAACATGGAAGTCAACAGTTGTAGCAGAAGCTAATTCCCAGAGAAAGACGTGGCCACAGTTAAGATATCTAGCTGCAGACCGTCAAGGATGGAGACGTTTTGTTGGCGCCCTATGCCCCGAGCGGGGTTACAGGACTTGATGATGATGATGATGAAATGTTCGTCTATTACAAGAATCTGTGGAGATTTTAAATTGAGTGTGAATCCCCAGCTTATTGCTTATCGAAATCATATACCACGCATTCCTGACATTTTCCATACTCTGCGTGGAGGGAAGATGTTTACAACAATTGATCTATCGGAAGCTTATCTCTAGATCCAATAAGACGACACGTCAAAAGAGTTGGCTGCAATCAACACACACTTTGGACTTTAACAAAATCAACGGCTACCATTTGGAATTTGCAGTGCACCTGGTTAGTTCCAAAACTTTATGGAGCAACTGTTTGCAGACCTGCCTGTGGCTGTGTACTTGGACAACATTCTCGTTACGGATGACGATCACTCGGAGCATTTGCAGATATTAAAAGAAGTGTTTAGCTGTGAAACCAATGTTTTTCGGTGCAATAAACAAAAATCCACCTTTTCTAAGGAAGAATGGGAGTATTTGGGACATACTTTATCTGCCGTAGGTATTCACCCTTCTGAAGAACATTTAGAAGCTCTTCGGAACCTACTAAATCCAGCTTATATAAAATAGTTGGAATCTATAAAAGGTTAATTGAACTATTGTAACCAATTTATACCTAATTTAGTGCAGGTAGCAGGTTCACTTAATGCTCTCCGAGCTAAATTAAAGCTGTTGAGATCATTTGGTCTCCTCGACAACAGCAAGCGTTGAAAACTTTAAAAGAAAGTATTTTAAAAGCAGCACGCTAAGCTCACTTTGATGAGACGCTACCTCTGACCTTGGCTACTGACGCATCCAGCTACGGCATTGGGGCTGTAATATCGCACAGGTATGAGAATGGGACAAGCATCAGAAGTTATACAGATAGATTGAAAATAAGGGATTGCCTTTATTTCTAATTCCGTTAGCAGCACGCGTTTTATTCCAAATGATCCACTACTTTTTGATTTTGACTTTAACTTTGAAGTCGTATCTGAAATAGATGTTGTTAATACAATACGCTTTCTCAATGCTGTTGGTTTAAATTATCAGATTTATACGCTGGTGATTGTCAGATATATCTATCACGCTCAATTGGACTCATTGAAAATCTAATTGCTAGAGTCAATGAAGACCTGTCAAATATTTACACGTGGTCAGTAAGTAATGGGCTGAACCTGAATCCAACCAAAACCCTATTAATCCTGATTTCAAAGCAGCGTCATGATACAGGTGAACTACCACCAGTATATCTCAATAACCTGCAACTAAATTTGTTGGATGTTGTTTACAATCTTGGATTTAAGCTTAATCGCTCATTATCAGTAACTGACCACATTAATCATGTAATTGAACGAATCTACGGTGGCTGCGTAAGCTTCGGCTGTCTTCTAGCTTCACTCTAACAAACACTAAACTAAGATTTGCTAAGACTTTATTTATTTCAATAAGTGATTTTGCTACAGTTGTATATTGTAAGCTTGACTCTCACTCACATCATACATTTATTATTAGTTGCGTTAAATGATATGATAAGATATAAATTATAAGTTGCGTTTAATGATATGATAAGATATGCTTTGTAGATATGAGCATATATCCCATTATCATAATCTGGTAGTACGTTTCAAATATTTTTAGACAAAAGGTGTTGTATTTCTGTGCATAAAATCGTGAGAAAAAATCGCCTCCGTACCTTTTTTGAAACTCCAATTTGCTCAATCCACCAGAACTTTAAATCTAATTATTCGAGCTTTCAATTATTTAAACTCTTCGCGTCTTTTGTATATTTATATTGCTAGACTTTGGAACTCACTTGC